>OZ005736.1:121946255-122191255 GCA_963930755.1 Eudasyphora cyanicolor
GCATACTTTTAGGCGTTGATTTGTTTAATTGTGGGAGCCCTGGTATGGTATGTCGGAACAATTTTTCCTCCATTTTAAAACGGTTTGAAGTGTGATTAAAGCTATGTACACCCGGTGGTCAGATAAAAGTGCTGACAGATTATCATCAAAAGGTCAATTGGCCGCTCAGACGATTCAAGAAAGCCTTATAGGCAGTATTGCTAAAAAAAAATATTTTATAGACAGTGTTGCCAATAAAATGTTTCTCTGACACTGTCGCCATTATCTTATTATTGTAAGATAAACTTCGCGTATCTTACAATTTACTACACGGTTGTAAGTTCACAAGGTTGCATTTTTTGACATTTTGCTAACAAAATTGTAAGATCTGACCACCGTGTGTACATAGCCTAACTCTCAATTAGCAAAAAAGCACGACAATGTGGGAAAACTTAAAAAAAGAGAGAAATGCATATTTTGCAGTCAATTAAAATTATTTGCAACAATATGTGCAATTTAAAAATACGAGTAAATAATAATTAAACGTCAAATTCCTTTTTTTATTTATTCATTTTTATTTGATATATAATTTTCTTTTTTGTCTTCAAGTACAGATTTTTTTTCAATTTAATACTTATATTTCTCCTTATATTAAATATATGAATGTATGGATTTAATTATTCGCTAAAAAAAACTTAAATTCTATTTAAAAAGTCCTTAAAATAATCAAATTGAACTTAAAAATGCAATGCATTTATAAAGTAAAAGTAATAATTAAAATCAAAGTAAATACATGGATAGATAGCAAATTTGAGCAATTTATAAATTATATATGTATGTACCTTAAAACGTATGTACATATACGAGTAAATGTAAAAGAAAGTAAATAATTTCAAAATTAATAGATAAAAAATATAATCTAAAGTTGCACTTTATATTATTTACACATATTATATAAAATACAATAATCAGTCTGTAGACTCAATTTTTGTAAACTCTGTAAAAAATAAATGAATGCAATAAAAGGTAAACTAAAATAAACTAAACTTAACAAAGAGAAAATACTACAATTAATTGCATTTTTAATATGGCCTATAGAAAATTGGAAAAAACTAAAGCTTAAAGTAGTAGAGACAGATACAAAAAACAATTTATTCAATTATTTTTTTTTTTGAGAAAAAAGATATGCCTTTGCTGCTTAGAAATAGATTAAATCTACTTTTATTTTCTCTTTTATATGTATTTAAAAAATTAACTAAAAAGGCATTGAAAACAAAAAGCACTTGGTAATAACATACATAGATTTACATACATTTATTAAATTAAATGTAGCTGCACTTGTGTGAGAGATTTCCCGTACAAAAAGTTAATGAATTTAAATTATGTTAAAAGTATTTTTAATATTTACACATTTTGTTCGTTACTAATAATTTATGGGACAAATGATATTTGCAATTATGAGATTTGTCTGGTCAGTTTTTTTTTCTTCTTAAATCTAAAGAAATTAAATAAACATAGTATTTAAAAAATATATGTGTTACAGAAATATTGAAAATGATATAATACGATTTTCACAATAATCATTTCTTTTTTTGGAGAGCAAAGTACATTCGTTAAATTTTGGGTCCATTAAATTATGTTCAATAAAATTGTAAAATGCAGGTGTAAATTTTTTAATGGGCTCACATTTATTGATTCTCTAAAGATTTAGGTTAATATTATAAAAAAATATTTTTTAACTCAGTGGCAGACATTTGAATTGAACCGTTTATTTCTTAACTAAAATAAATAGGAAATTACAAAAATGTTTGTGTCTTCGTCGATTTTATCAGGATTTCTTTTTTTTGTATTTGATTAAAAGTCTTATTATCACAAGTTTGAAAGATATATTCAAACAATATAATTTATTTATTTGATAATGTTCGTAAAAAAATGTAGATAGAAATTGACCATAACTAAAAATTTTTAAATTTCGAGAATAGCTAGCGGGGTTTGTTTTCAAAAATACTTTAGAAAATTTTATTCTAAAGGAAAGAAAACTATATCGTTGATAAGTCGAGTCGTTTGGGATTATTGCATTTTGAATACGCAATGCAACATTTTTCAGATCATTGATTTGGCACTCAATTCTGAGAATTGTACGTGAAAGTAGCCCTCCAAAAAAAAAGAACTTCTGCATCATTCGTTTAGTCACGTTGGCTCAATTAATAATTTAATGGCCATAAGATTTTTTTGCTCAAGGTGGATTTTTAGCACTTTTTCTATATTTTTTTTCGGTATACCATACTGAATATTTCTTTTGTGTCTGAAGCAAAGTTGTAGATATTGAATAGGAGAAAAAAATGCGGAACAAACCTAACCGAAAAAAGTGCATCCAGTGCCTTAGAAATCGCAAAAATTTCCGTACTTTTTTCAGGGATTTCTGAAATCTGAAATTTTTTCAAAATGTACAACAGTTCTAAAATTAATACAGACAATTTTTCAAAAATTCAAAATTAGAATTTTTTAAATTCTCGGCTCTCCGATTATCTTAAATTTTAATTAGAGGTGTTTTCAAGAACCGAAAAAAGTAATAACAAAAATGGAAATGAAAAAAGGTGAAAAATATTTAAAAATTAAAAAATAACTAAATAATGTTTTTTTAATTCAAATTTCTGAAATTTGTCAAAATGTAAAACTGTTATGACATCTCTGGGATTTCCAGATGAAAAACTAACAAAACTGGGAGTGAAAAATATTAAAATAAAGGTAAAAAGTCCAGTTCTTTATAATAATATAAGTGATACCATTATTATGTAAAATTAATCTAACTTTAATAAATTATTTATAAAGTTGGGAAAAAACATGCAACGAAACGTTAAAAACGAGTTAAAAATGAAACTGATTAGTTTTATTTAACATCAAATTCTGACCACATTGGCATATCGCGACCTAAGAGTAAAAGGCGCTAGGTCCAATATTTATAATTTTACAGGAGAGCAAAAAAACTTGCAGTAAATTTATGTTTTTACAATTGGTATATGGACTAAGCGCTTTTACGATTCAGTTATTAAAGATAACAGAGCATGATTTTCAGAATTTTTGTTTCCAAATCGATTTATATTCAATTTATCTTGCGTTTCGCTTCAAAATATACATTTAGGCAAATTGTGGACTTAGTGCCTTTTCTGCCTTAGGTCGCGGTATAGCAATCAAAATTAATTCAATCCAGTTGTATCAAAGATTTTTTTAAATGCTTGTTGTCCCCGATTTTATTCAAATTTACTATGAATATTACTGGAATTTCTGAAAATTTCTCTGGGATTTCTAGATGACAAATTTTCACAAATAAAAAAATCATATATCTTAATTTTAAAAATTTTCTTTTTCTCCCGTTTTTCCCAAAGGTTAAAGGTTTTATTAGAACAAATTTTAAATATAAGAAGACATTCCTTCAGGCCGAAACGTCAAAATCTATCAGTTACGAACGAATAGGAATGAATTGTAACACGCGAAAAAACAGTATTCCGCGAACATTGATGGAACTTTTTTTGCACTTATCGATTAATATAAATTTTTTAATTGTGACAATTACAAAAAATTCGGCAAAAACGGCCTGAAAATCCGCGAAAAACCCCACTCGTTGGAATAAAATTCCTATTCGTTCGTAACTGACAATTACGTGCTATAGGAAGGAATGTCTTCTTAAATTATATTGTCTTTGGTCTTGACTACTTAAAGTTTAACAAATGTCATGGTAACAGATTCCTTCAAGTTGAAAAAGTCGTTATTCTGGTGCGGAAAAAATCTTAAAAATTTGAATTTTCGTGGTCCACGAATTTTCATTGTGAATTAGAAAAATTTCGTGAGCCAGAACTTTCAAGAACTAAAACTAGTAAATGTGATCTATAATTGAAAATTTTTCAAAAAATGTGGAATTATTAATTAGTTATTGGCGTATTGATTTTCCTCAAATCTACATTGAATATTCAAAAATTAAAAAATGGTAAAAAAATATTATTTAAAAAATGTTCGTGGTCACCGATTATCTTAAATTTCACAATGAATATTCCTGGAATTTCTGAAATGTGAAAATTTTTCAAAATTTAAAATAGTTATAATATCTTTTCGACTTCTATGTAGAAGAACAATTTCATTTATACATATCGTCGGTGCGCCGACGAAAACTCCTATGTGTTTTTTTTATTAGTTTTCAGGAGAGACAAAAAACGTTGCTATTTCGCCAAATCGCGATATTTTTAATATCTCAGATTTTTGAATTTTTCTTTTAATTATTTATCACCAATATTTCATAACAAAAATTGTATATGTGAAAAAGCCAGGACGTGGTAAATGGTTTTCAAGAAAATCGACATATATGTAGAACATTTTGTTTGGAGCATTTTAAATATGTATTTATAAAACAAACAAAAAATACACATAGGAGTTTTGATATCTGAATGTTCACAGCGTACCTCAAGCAATCTAAACGGCTAATGAGTTTTTGTACAGAATCATCCCCTCTACCCAGATAAGAAGAGATCAAAATCTGATCTGCTTCCTTTCGCGAGTTATCGCGATAAAAACAATTTTTAACCAAAAAACCGAACTTAATTACAATGAATATCGGAAATTTAAAACTATAACATAATTTCCCATAGATATGAACATTTGTAAGACGCTCTGTAATGTCCGCGATATTTGCAATATTATTATATAGCGATATTTTTGTAATCCAAAAATTCGACTTACTCCGCGAAATTTTTACAAAATATTATTGCGAATTTAATAAAATTAATATATTTACATTCTATGATTGGCACCAGCACTTTTGCCATTAACATCCAGCGGCAAATAAATTTCGAACAAAAAACATTTAAGTTCAGAATTATTTTACTATATAATGCTATTATTACGCAAACGGTCAGTCCTAGGAAAAAGTGGTCAAAGAATGTTTGGGAGATGTGAAAAGCGACAACAACTCTTTCTTTTACAAAAAAATATACAATAATTTGGTAGGGATTTACAATGTGTCAAATCAAAATATGCCTCATATAAAGGGGAAAGTATAAAAAAGTTTTAGCACATTGTAAATCTTTACCAAATTACTAAAATTTTTTTTTTTGTTAAAGAAAGCGTTGTAGGCCTTTCGCTTACCTCCCAAACTTATATATGAATCTTATTAAATTATTATAATTGTTTTGGAAAAATTTGGCGGTATAAGTCGAATTTATGGATTACACAAATTCGCAATATAAAAACATTGCAAATATCTCGGACGTTACAAATCGTCTTACAAATGATCATATTTAATGAAAATTGTGTTACAGGTTTCAATTTTCGCGTTTTTCTTTACTAATCAAAGCTATTAAGTTTGTTTTGAGTAAAAGTACTGTTTTCGCGATAACTCGCGAATGGAAGCAGATCCAATTTTGATATATTCATTGTCGAATAAAGGGGATGATTCTGAACAAAACCTCATTAGCCGTTTTTTGGTATGAATCTAAAGGTAAGTACACACGATTTGCAGATCGGACAACATTGCCAGAAAAATTACGGAAAAATGCAACCCTGTGAATTTACAACCGTGTGAACATACAATTTTTGTTTTGCAACGTTAGCAGAAAAGTCCTTGCGAGATAATTTGCAGATTGTTATATGTGCGAAGTTTATGCATGTGACAACGGCGCCATTGCCAGAAAAACATTTTATTTGCAACACTGTCTATAACGTATTTTTATTGGCAATCCTGCATATAAATATTTACAAAATATATTGTAAAAATATGAAATTGTAATGTTTTCTTGCAATCGTCTGAACTGTCAATTCACCTTTGCCTAACAATCTGTCATTGTCCGTATATTTGCTGCACTTTAACAGGGTTGATAACGTTTGCCGATCTGGCAATCGTCTATACTCAGCTTAAGCCAACCTTCTATCCCTTGGGACATGCTGTGCCTACAACACATAGGAGTCGCATTTCTATAGAGGGATACACATAGGAGTTTTTGGTAACTTCTGAACCGGCGAAGATAGCGCAAAATGCTTTGGTGAGTAGTCGTTTGACCGCTAGGACATTCTAATTCGACAATAAAAAAATCGAAAAATTACAAATAGGAGTTTTCGTCGGCGCACTGACGATATTATTTAATGGAAAAAATCGTTATAGTTTTCGTGGTCCCCTACGTGGAGAAGACAATTGGATATAGGGAAATAACCTAATCTATATAATAGATCTTCATGGATACATTTGTATTGGTCCTATGTTATATATCAAAATGTGGATCGATGAAGTTTATTACTTTCTTGAATTATTCCGGGTAAAATTTAATTAAAATTTCGGCCCAAACGGTTGTTATTTTTGGTTTCTAAGGCATCAAGAAGTCTAATCGGATGGGGCCTGTTTATATCAAAATGTGGGCCAATGATGCGCATTACCTCTGCGATTGCTTCTGGGCAATATTAAATTTAAATCATCAAATATAAGCCCACCCAATCGTTCAAATATTGCGATTAGTATTAAAAATGTTCAAAACTTCACAAAAAGAAAATATTATATGGAAACTCTTGTCACGTTCAGTTAAAAACAATCTATAAAACTTTTGTACAAACATTTTCTTAGGTAGTTATTAAAAATCATGACCCAGACAGTTTCCTATAATTTAAATTTTAATTAAAAATTAACTTATTAACTATGGTCAATTTCCTGAATTTCTTTACAAGAGATTTATGTGTATTTCTGTGTAAAGCAACAACAGGGACACTTTTATAATTAGTTACAGTTTTTCTTATAATTAAATATTGTTTGGTGGTTAGGTGGGGGGCAGCGGAAAGGATTACAGGGATATTTGTTTGTTTGATTTCGTTTCACTTTTAAAAGCTATTAAATGAAGCTCATTTTCAAAAGTAAAAGTAAATTATTCTTATCATAGAATAACTAACTCCCATTAGGATTCATTTCAAATAGCTTTTAAAAAATACTTATTCCACTACATGTAGGTATGTAGGTAGGTAAGTATATATAACTAACAATCTAACGAACAGTATTACAAAGTATTATCGTCTTAAGCTCTAAATTATACAGTGTTTCGTTTTGTCATCGCATCTAAGATAACAATTTAAAAAATAATTATAAAACACATACAATTTGTCTAATAATTTAGATGAAATGAGAGAAGAAAAACAAAAATAAGTAGTAAATGAAAAAATAAAATCAATAATTCTCCAATGCAATGCTAGTTACATACGTTTAGCCGCTATGTGCTAAAACAATCAAGTTACTTAGTTACTCTACACACTATTACTCTGGTTCTCATTCATCTTCTCGTTATCATCTCTTATTACACTAATAAATTTCTTTAGAATTTCTTATGTGGTATTACATACAATTTAAATTACTAAAAAATAAATAGGCAGACATTTGTTTTCTTCATCTTTTGTGTTTTTGTTGTTTCTTTCGTTAGTTTTAAAAGTAAAAATGTGATTTTGTCTTGGTTTTGTTTTTCTGTATGATTTGTAAGTAGTTACGGTGTAATGAGTACGAGTATGAGTTGTCGTAGTGTTGTATAAATGAGTGAGTGAGAGTAGTAGTGATTGTTGTTGTTGTTGAGTGAAAAATGATGTTTGTGATTGAAACTAAATCTTACAACTCTGTAGATTGTCAGACAAAAGATGAGAAACCAGGCAGTGGTGCTCTCGATCTGGCCATATTATTAACAATAATTTGGCCACCATTGAGACTCATCACTGCACTGCCTTCGGGTTCAGAGTCCGTATAACTTGAATAGTTGCGTACGGGTTTTGTTTTCTTCCATGACTGTCGCAATGAATCGTTGACATTGGCATAATGGTTGACAAAGGAATGTGGATCAGAGCGTACACTCTCGTTTTCACTCTCCGAATGCTGGAAAATATAAAAAATGGGAAAAAAAATTTAGTGGAAAGAAAAACAATTAAAAAAGATAATAACCAAAAAGTAAATGCAAGTGTCCGGACTAAACGCCCTCGGCAATAGGGCACAATTATTTGTTAGGGCGTTAAGACCGCCCCTCAAACGGATATACCGCCCAATTTTATATTGGACGTAAAGACCGCCCCTCAAGCGGACTTGCCGCCCAATTTTATATTGGGCGTTGCGACCGACACGGAAACGGTATTTCTAGGGGGCATGTCCAAACCCGACTACGCGGACCAAAGTATTTCAAGGTGGCCGGCCTCCGACCGGAGTTAAATATTTACTTCTCTGGGGTATGTCCAAAGCCGGCTACGCATATCTCCAAAATGTGGACCATTGAGATACATTACTCTCTTGAAGGATTCAGGTATAAAAAATGCAAATTGTCAATTTTTCCGGCTAATCGGTGGGTATTTGTGGTTTCAAAGGACTCATGAAATGAAATCTGTTGGAACTTTTGTGTAAGGGCTATTTCAAAATGTGAACCAATGGGGTCAATTACTCGTGTGAATGGTTCTGGGTAAAATTTTGGACCGATAAGTAAGACAATTTCACTCGAGTAAACTGACTATGATGGTATACTCTCACTTTGTGAGTAATGTCATATTAAATATGGTATTTTGTGTAGGTGCTACAAAGGTGGATAGATTTTGCTCAGTCTAGTGTCATTGCAAAATTTGTATAAAATACAGTATATAAACATATTCAGATGATTGCTACAGCAGCTGCATTCGAATGAATCTGTCAATGTGTGGCTTGACAGATATTCATATTTTACGCTGAAATATAGGTACTGTAAAATTGCAAGTATTTGTATGTACAGATATTATTTTTTTTGAGCGTGGAACCTTCGCCCATGTGTGTAATTACATAAGTACGTTCCTCCTTTGTTGGGGAGGCACTATGTAGAAGGAGTGTGTCAATATGTTCCTTACTCGAAATTTGCCTGAGATAGGAAACAATATTACAACATAAAAAATTGAAGGCAATCGGTTACTCCTCTGCAGAGTTACTAAACTGAGTTAAAATGTACTAAAACAGCACAAAACTCTTGTGGGGGGTAAAATTAAATAAACAAATTCCAGCTTAATCGATTGATATTTGTGGTTTATAAGTCGTCAAGAAGTCAAATTAGATGGGACCTTTTTATTTATTTATTTATTTATTTCGTTTTCACATACAACAGGACGCTACGTTCCTATAAATTATAGTATGTGAATTACAATTGTTACAGTATGATTTAATTTAACTTAATAACAATAATAGTTGCAATAATAATAACGTTTTACGGATAAAAAACATTGAATGGAAAATAAAATAAATTACTGGAAATGAGCATATAGTGAAAGTTTAAAGGACGTTGCATTGCCTATAAGTTGTATGGGAAATGGAAGCGAGTTCCAAAGACGAATAGCATTAACTATAAAGTGACGTTCGGATATTAACAATTTATGTCTAATTGGAATGATCCGCAATCCTCTGCTTGAACGACCGAATCTAATTATGTTGTATAGATATGATGGTGCCTTGGTGTATATTATGTTGTGCAAGAAGGTTAAAGTCTTTATTTTAAGCAGGTGTAGAAAGTCAACTCCGTATAGACATTTTTGAACAGCAGAGCAACTCTGGTACCGTCGTAATCCATAAACATATCTCAAAACGGCATTAAAAGTTATCATTAGCCTTGACATACTTTTAGCGTCACAGCTTGAAAATAGTTCACACCCATATAGAAGTGATGGCATCAGATATGTTTTCGCAAGAAGAATGCGTATGTGTTGAGGGGTATAGTACGATGTCGGATATAGTGTACGCAGCATTGTAAAGACTTTGCCTGTTGTAGTTGCTATGTGGTCAGTCCATGAGAGGGAGTTATTGAAAATAATTCCTAGGTTTTTAGCGTTGTTTACGAACTTTACTTGTTGACCTCCGATGACAATGGGTAAAACACAAGAAGAAAGTTGCGACTTTTTTGCCACAACTATGCACTTTGATTTGTTAGGGTTTAGAAACAGCTTATTTACCAATGCCCAGTTGTTAATTCTTTCGAGATCTCTGTTGATTTTCGAAACACAATCAGTGATTGATGTTTTAGAACAGCTTAAATATATCTGTACATCGTCGGCATACATGTGGATACTGCAGAATTGGAGTTGTAGTGGAAGGTCATTAATATACAATGAAAAAATAAGCGGTCCTAATACCGAGCCTTGAGGGACGCCGCGTTCCAAGTGCAGTGGTCTGGAGGAAACATTATTTAGAACAACTGATTGAAAGCGATTGCTTAAATATGACGACACTAGATTGGTAGCAGTTCTGGTAAAAGAGAATTTTTCTCGTAACTTGGAAGATAGGATTTCGTGATCAATACAATCAAAAGCTTTGGAATGATCGAGTAGGGTGAGGAATGTTATTTTATTGTTATCCATATTGTGTCTTATGCAATCTGTTACATGTGCGAGGGCAGTTATGCAGCTGTGTTTTGGACGAAAACCAGATTGTTTATCCGTTAAGAGGTTATGTTCGGTCAGATACTTGCTTATCTGGGAATGCATTATTTTTTCGAAAGCTTTAGATAGGTATGGCAAAATGGCAATTGGGCGAAAGTCATTACTGTTCCTAGATGAGGACTATATCAAATGGAATCTAGTTTTTAATATCGATACTTTCATTTCAAAGTATGCTTAGTCGAACCTCTACTGTTTTTTGAATAACATTTGATTGAATCAATAGATAAACACCAACTTTTTACGATTATAATTTAGAATATTTAGAATTTAAAATTACAATGTCTCGTAAAACAAGCTAAGTCGACTTAGCATACTTTGGATGGAAAGGTATCGAGATAATAACGTCTCCAAAATGGGGGATCGAGTTAAAGGGATCCAGCAAAAACTTGTAAAGTATAGGGTGAGCCATTTAAAATAATTTGAACTACCGATTACTTTGTAGAGATTCGATCCGAAACAATAGAAAATGTACTGAAATTTGGTTTGATCGTATGAGGTACTGCGAGCCAGTCGTGGTAGTCATATGAATGATATTGCGTTCCATTATTAAATGACAACGTTCAACCTTTCCAGTAAAACCAGATATTTTAAAAAATTATCAGCACGGTTCAAATTTAAAATTTTAAATGGCCCACCCGTACCTGAGTCCATCCCTAAAGTTCTAAATTACCGAGCAAGTGGTGGTAGTCATATGAATGATATTGTGTTTCATTATTAGATGACAAATTTCACCCTTTCCAATAAAACCAGAAATTTGAAAAAATTATCAGTACTTTTTATAGCCGATTCAAATTTAAAATTTTAAATGTGCTGTTATGTTTAAAAACCACAGATATGTGCGATATTCGTAAGCGTGGGGCTAGGTAGTTAATTGTTAATTTTTTTTATGCTTTCATGAAAGTACTTTCCTTCAATATCATACCCATGTAAAAATAATCTAAAGGGTGGCTTAATGGCAAGACGTTATTTCTTTTGAATTTGACCTGGCTGGTACCTGGTAATGAGAGTTTTTGCTGGGAGAGTGATATTAGGAAAAAACAAGTAAAAGCGTTAAGTTCGGTCATGCCGAATCTTATATACTCTCCACCATGGATTGCATTCAATTTTGATTACTGGAAAAATCTTTGGATATGGAGCAAATCATGAAACGATCCTTTTTGTTTAAGTACATTATTAAAAAAACGAACGCTGCAATTTTTAGGCCGCAAATTCTTTAGCCAAACTCTTCAGCTGAAAAATGTGGTATTTATGGTTTAAAATGGTTTTTTTGAGAGGTACATCTACACGGGGACTACAAAAAAATAAAAATTTATTTTTATAAATTTTATTGAGATGAATCCTAGCCAAAATAGAATATAAATTACAAAGTATTAGCAAAATTTCTTAGAAAATGTGGTGTTTATGTATGGCTTAAATAAGCCTTTTTGGGAGCGACATCTGTAGATGGACTATAAATATATGAAGTGGTTTAAAAAATGTTTACTGCGATTAATTATTGCCTTAAATAAAGACAAACTGCAAAGATTCAGTTAAAATGCTTAGAAAATATGGAATTATTTTGGGGCGACCCCTATAGGGTGACTATAACAAAATATGACCGATTTGTTGTGATGAATTATTGTCAAAATAGAATATAAACTACAAAGTTTCTGCTAAATTGCTTTAAAAATGTAGTATCTATGGCTCAAAAACGTATTTTGGAGCGACCTCTATAGGGGAGCTATATCAAAACATTGACCGATATGGCGCATTTGCAATCCCAAACAACCTGCAACCCTGCAACTACAAGAAATATTTCTACCAAATTTGATCAAACTAGCTTTATTATTACGGACTGTAGCGTGATTACAACTGACGGACAGACGGACTTGGTTATATCGTCTTAGAATTTTACGACGATTAAGAACATATATACCATGCTGGAGGGGATAATTAATTACTTAGGAAGCTAATAAAAATCAAATTGCCTAAATATCAGTTATATTGTTGGTTCATACCAGAATTAAATGGGAGGGAATGTACGGTAAAAATTGACTCAATGAACAACAATTCTTCAAGGAGACAACCTGAAGTAAGGAACACTTCGAAAGCATTTTATGAAAATGTATATTATGATAAACGAATATTATATATTTTATATTTATAAAAGTTTCGCTTGCAAGTCGGCGCAAATACTAGTTGGATACAAGAAAAAATCTGGACCGAAAAAATCTATATCTCAAACAATATTGTCAATTAATCTAATTCGATACATACCTGCGAAGCTTCCGATGAGCTAACCTCTGAGGGCTTCTCAGTAACACTGCTATCATCTGGATTCTCATCATAACATTTCAGACTTTCCTCATCGCTGTGGTAAGCCACAGAGGCAGGCGAAGGTCGTGGCGGACTCTTGCCCAGTTGCATACTATTGGGCGGTCGATTATTATTTTTACGCCCCATCGTACCGAGTGTTCCACGACTCAAGGTGCCCACACTGTTCAGAGTGCCAGTACCAACACCATGTCTGGAGCGATATAATTCCAGAGCCAATTCTTGTCTCTCGTCTATAGACATGGCCATTGATTCCTCCAAAGTTTTTTGAGCTTCTTCTGTGTTAAAAAAAGAAATATAAAATCATCTAAAGAAGTTATAAATGTAATCAGTCAACAATGCTTACGTTTATATTTATAGCTTTTGCTTTTAACACACAAAACGGCTATAACCATAATTATGATGACAATGGATGTGGCTGCCAATGCGACCATAAACCAGGTCTGACGATAGAATGGCTTGTGCTGCAGATAACCGTATTCCAGGTGCAATTTGGATGGTGTCAATATTGAATCCTTTGAATAAACCGGAAATGAGATGCCATAACGATTGTAGGCTATAACGCGGAATGTATAGGCAGTGGAGGGCAATAGACTTTGATAGCTAACGGTAAAATCTTGTATGGTACCGGTGGTCGTTTTCGTTATAGTCTCCCAGCGGGAGTCGTCTATTTGTATAGCAAAAAAAAAACGGACAATGTTTTTTATTAGAATGCGATCGATATTAATGTAAATATTAGCTAATATAGATTGTTAGAAATTATGGAAAATCCAGGGAATTAAGAGATTTATTTGTTATTATTATTAGTAAGGTTTCGGAAAATGTGCTACAATGTATTATTACAATGGAGGGGAAAACTACATAAGGTCATTTTCACAATCAAGTAAAAATGTAAATTCAAAATATTTTTGGTAATACATATGGGTATTTTCTGGGCAAACGACATGTCATTACGGTAATTTATATACATATATGCCATGTTTTATTTATTAACGTTATTATGAAATATTAAAGGGACTACATTTTATATATTATTCAATATATAAAAAGTATTATCCAATCAGCGTCACAACAAAAGAGCTGCAGTGGAAAAAAAGCGGCCTTTACCTTTTACACTTGATTGTCAAAATAACCTAGAGATGTTTTTTGTTTTATTGTTGTATTTGTCTTAACCTATACTTACAAATAAATGATGGTTCGCCTCGTTCTACAAAAGCAGTTTTAATTTTTACACCAGCACACCAAAAGTTAAGGTGAGTAAGGAAAGAAATTTAAGAGAAATTGTAAAAAATAAATAAATTACCAATAACCCAAACGGGGGAAATGGAATAAAATTCCAAATAAAAATAATCCATATACATAGCCCATATAATAATATTGTAAATAGTAAAGGGATTGTTTGATGTTTGTATGGCAGACAGAGTTGACTTTCAAAATATTTAATAACAAAGCTCTCCGTAGGTGGCATTCGAAAATACTTCTCGTTCACATACAAACGACTGAGAATTTATGCTTTGTGCCATATTGTGACATGCTTTGGCAAGTGGCTAAGGGTTTCTATCGGGTCTGTTCTGTAATCACGGCGATCTGATATCATGGTGATTTTAAAATCACCGGCGACTTAACATCACTTTTGGAGTTCGAAATCACCTGAACATATTTCGAACAATCTTTTTTGGCAGCCTATGAATAATAAACCGGGCGATTTCGAAATCCAAGAGTGATTGTAAGTCGCCGGTGGTTTTAAAATCACCGTGATTTCAAATCACCTTGCTACAGAACAGACCCGTATACCTTCAATTGTCTTTGGCCAATTGAAGATAAGAGATGTTTTGAATTCAATTATTTATTCTCCATTTCCTATGAACTATAGCCCCGATCTAGTCGGACTCAGTTTCAATTGGAATTTATTTTTTAGGATCTTTTAAAAATTTTGTATTTAAAAAATGTCAATACACAAATACATCATTTCCTCATGAACTATAACCTCGATATGTCAGAAATCACATGTTGCTTCAAAATACTATTGAAAAAATAAGAACTTTCATTTTGATATTGAAAAAAAACGAGCATTTTTTAAGGGAAATCATCGGATGTTTATTTCATTGTAAAGAGGAGGGGGTACGCCATTAATAATGGAAAACAAAATCAGTCAAATTTCATCATTCATTGCATTTGGGACTCGGGAATTGTCGCATTTGGGACTCGGGAAAACCAAGAATTATTGTTTGAAAGCCACTCCATCCTCAATGTGTGATTGTTTGATGCAGTTTTTTTCGGACGGAGTCATTGGAGCTTACTTTTTCGAAAATGAGGCTGGAGCAACTGTTAGGGAATATAATGCGCTATCTAACAATGATTAATGATTTTGTATGGCCGGAATTGGAACATATTGATGTGGACGACGTTTATTTCCAATAAGACGCAAGACGGGTCTACCTAAAACACAAGCAACGATACCATCGTTCTTTTGCGTGAAAAGTTTCCCGACCATGTGATTTCTCACAATTGGCCACCGAAAATGTGTGATTTAGCACCTTTACATTTACCTTTTTTCTTTGGGGCTACAGAATTAGTGCAGTGCATACTTAAGGTATGTTCGAGGGAAATCATTTTTTCTTTGGGGCTACAGAATTAGTGCAGTGCATACTTAAGGTATGTTCGAGGGAAATCATTTATAGGACATTTTAAGTCATTTGAGCTATTTTCGTTCGTCTGATTCGATAATTCTCCAAAGGAGTAACCGACTGACTTCAAATTTGGTATGTGGTAATATTTTTATTCTATCTCTAGCTAAGTTCAAAGATGCACCATATTGGTCCATTCCTTTTAGTACCTCCACCACAAAGTGTTAAAATTTAAAGGAATAATTATCCTATTATAACTTCTATACGATTTATATGAATCTTCTATATTTTTACACATAGTAAAATTTTATCTGTCTCTATAATCTTGAGAAAAATTGAAGTTCCCTTTTGTTATCACCACCGCTATCGAAAATGCATACTGCACTGTAACAGACTATCCCATTTTAAAAAAATAGTATTTTTCCATTCATTATAATATTTTAAAATTTCAAACCTCCCATAATAATATTTTTTAAAAACAAATCAAATATTTTTTTAACCTGAGAAACTTCTTGAGAAGCCTATTATTTCGATATTAAAAATTACGATCCGTATACAAAATAGATGTCTTTTTCTTGTTGACAGACCCGAGTTACAAAAAAAAACACATTATCCACGTCTGAGTGCAATATTGCATTTGCATAGTCCTATCAAACAATCCCTTCTTTGTAAAAAAAAATAAATAATAAAAATAATATTCCAGCATAGAATAAATACAAAAGCCAATTCCAAAATTAACCAAAAAATACCACCCGAATAATCAATTTTAAAATACTCACCTCGTTTTTTCGCTTCAATGTAATAACCCAGAATAGGTCCACGCCCAGAGGGTCCATTCAGCCAATGCATTTCTACACTCGATAAAGTTTTGGCTAATATCAAATCTCTGGGTGCCACTGGGGAGCCTTCCTGCGGACCCGTTGTCACATTCTCACTAACAGCTGGACCATAGTCGATTGTTTGGGCTCTTACCGTAAAGGTGTAGGTAACCTCTTCTTCGAGATTTTGCACCAATAAACTGGTACCAGAAACTTTTTGCTTAACTTGTTTACTGAATTCTGTGGAAAATAAAAAAAACACATATTAATCTTTAACATCGATTTTAAAAATAGTGTTTTCAAACATACTTTCATTTTCTTCGGTAGTTTCATAGGTTACCAAGTAACCCAAAATTTCGCCATTTTTAAATTTCGGAGCATCCCAGGATACCTTCAGCGATTGCATTGTTATATCCTCAAAGCGTAGGTTTTGTGGAGCACTTGGCAAGCCCTGCAGCGTTTTAACGGTTATGGCCGCTGACCGAGGTCCATCACCAGCTGGATTAAAAGCCAAAATTTGTATGCGATACTCGGTAAATTTATCCAAAAACACTAGACTGTGTGATGTGGCTGTGGCCGAAACGACTTCGATTTCTTCTTCCCAAGATTTACCCTCTTCCAGTTCTTGGGGTGAATCGGTTACCAAATAAAATATTTTGTAACCCAAAAGATCGCCATTTTGCATGCTTTGCTTTGGCGGTTTCCAGCGTAGACGTACTTCGGTACTGGAAATAGGTGCGGCATCTACGGCCCGTGGTTCACCGGTGGGCACAGCCTCTCCCACATATACGGCTACTGGTGGTGTTGCGGGGCCAGGACCCTGGGAATTAAAGGGTAGCACTACAATTTCATAATTGCGATCTTGCTGGAGATCAGAGAGCACCACGGAATCAATATTTATGCCCATGACATCTGTTTTAGGAGTAGCTTGTAAAGCTGTGGGGAAATCTGAGAGCTGTTGATAGAGTATACGATATCCTCCTGTCGTAGCATCTCCATTCCACATTGAAGTCTCCAAAGCATTCCACTTAACACGGACTGAGGTTGTGGTAATTGGTACCACTTTCAAATTGGTAACCGATATCGAGGGAGCTGCCGGCAATGTCCTTACCACTATGCTTTCCCGACTAAAGGCCGATGGTCCCAAATCATTGGTGGCTTGTATACGAAATTGATATGTTGTATGAGGTTTTAAATTTGTCGCAGTATAAGAAGTCACTGCAGGATCTACTCGTTCGGGTAGCAGTGTCCAAGGACCATCATTTTCTCGCATTTGTACAGTGTAATATCTGAGTGGGGCAAAACCGTCTCTACCCGGAGTCCAGTTGAAGGTAATTTGATGAGCCTGTATTTGACTTCTCGATATCTGAGGCATCGATGGAGGTTGCGGTCTCTCGCGATTATTGGTGGTATAAACCAAAACCGAGGCAGTCTTACCCCATCCCAGGCGGGTTTGGGCTGTGACACTGAATATGTAGTAACGCTCTGCCAAGAGTTGTGTGGCTCGGAAAGTACGATCGGAGGGTGAAAATTCCCGGCTATAATTCAGACTGGAAGTCCCATTAAGCGAATAGGTAACCTGATAGGCCAGAATTTCGCCATTTGGATCCTCTGGCACATCCCATATAATGCGAGCCGTTGAGAAGGACACATCGGGGAAACTAACATTTGAAGGTGCCCCTGGGGTATCCTCAAATGTCTGCACTCTAACGGGTGGAGTACTTAGGGCGCCATCGCCCAGACGTGTAAATGCCAATACTTGTATGTGATAGATCACGAATTTTTTTAGCTCTGTTAAAGTGGTGGTGAATGAACTATTATTCGAAATGGTCTTATGCAAAACCTGACCACCCCGATTTGTGGCGGCATAGAACACCTTGTATCCATCGATTTGTCCGTTGCGATGCTGTTTGGGAACTTCACCCCATTTTACCACAATAGTGGTGGAGGAAGTGGCATTTGCCTGAACATCTAGGGGACCATAGGAGGGAACAGCTTCTCTGGTTCTTTCCACAGCTATGGCGCTGTCTCGTGACTGGCCCACATCATTGCAAGCACTCATGGACACCTCGTACACCGTCCATTCCTCGAGACTCTCCAACACATGTGAGTTAGCTGTATGATCCTCAATGAGTACACTTTTGGGTGTAACGCGATTGTCGCTTTCGATTTGTCTATAGGTAATGTTATAGCCCCGGGGATTACCATACCACTCGGTTTGCTGCAAAGGAATCCATCGTACACGCAGTTGGGTGGCCGACATAGCTCGCACGGTCACGTTGAAGGGAGGATGCATAGGTCTGGCTTGTATAGTTTGGAAATCCTTAGTAGGCTCCGATGCTCTTGAAGTCCCCACCACATTTGTGGCACTTAGCCGCAAACGATATTGTGTGAAAGGCGTGAGACCCGTGACCGTTAATGTCTCCGCATCGGGATCCGAAATTTCACACACCGTAAACCAGGTTAAATTCCGTGCCGTCTGTGCTTCCACTTTCCACTTGGTTATGGAGGAATTACCATCAAAGCCGGGGGTGAACTGCAGAACCACCGAGAAAGCTTCTATATTTGACAAAGCCAAACTGGTGGGTGGATGGGGCAGCACAGGTTCTACTCCCGATTGTATGGTTGCGGTTTTAGGAGGACCTCCTCCAATGCGAGTCCAAGCCCTAATTTCAAACCAATAGTGGGTGGTGGCTTGCAACTGATTCACAACCAGTTGAGTGTCGTCCGCCGTCAGATTCACCGCCTTCATTGTCTCCGGACGATCTTTAACCTGATGACGTACCGTATAACCCGTTAAAATACCATTGATATTTTTTGGAGGAGCCCACAACACGGTGACTGAACGATCCGAGACATCATCAAAGTGCAAAGCAGTAATCTCATCGGGTACATCTTCTTTTGTTTTAGTGGCTATACGGAAACTACGCACACCATCACCGGGATCAGTAAAACACAAAACGGTTATGTTATAATCCTGGAATTTCTCCAAACCACTCAAGACTGCCGCCTGTTCGGCCAAAGGATCCAGTAAGCTTGGCGGGACTGTCATCATTTTCTCTTCCACTTCTCTGGCATCACCATCTATTAGCTGCTGTCGCCAAGCTTGTAGTTTATAGCCCTGATTGATGCCATTAATTTGCTGAGGATTTGGTGGGGTCCAGGTAACCCGGACAGAAGTCGAATTTAAAGCCTGTACCTTTACATTAGTCGGGGGTGCTTCGGGTACACCCTCTTTGGTTTTAATTTTAGCACCCTCATTGTAGACACCGACGCCCATATTATTGTACGCAGCTATTTGTACTACATAATCCTTCCAGGTAATCAATTCTTGTATGAGATAATTCCGTTGAGCTTCATTCGTTATGTTCTGATACATCCAGGGTACATTATTGTAACCGTACAAACGATATCGAATAATGTAGCCGAGTATCTGGCCATTGCGATGTTCCTCCAGTGGCGGTTGCCATTGCGTGATAATTTCCGATTGTGAACGAGCCGAACCAACGAAGCCTACAGGAGGTCCCGAGGGGGCTAGAGTGGGAAGCGGATGTTAGTATTGATATTTAGCAATTTTAATAAATTTGGTAGAAACTTATATTATTCAAAAGCTATTTTTGTACAAATATATACCTCGATGTAGCGGAAATTCTACAAGTTTTTACGGATTTTTATCACAGATGCAGAGTGTAAAGAGAAATTGTGTATGAATATTTAGCATTATTAGTAAGGATCAGAATTTGGGTTTTTTTTTGTATCAAATATTTAAAAAAAAATTCTTTGCAAAAGTAACTCAAATTAGATGAATAGAATAAAGCATTGTTGAAAAGAACATAGGAATCAAACAAATGAAATAATTAGGAATGGGGGATTTCTAAAATTATGCAGTCTAGAAACTAATTCTTTTCTTGGGTTTTAAACAAAACAGAAAATAAAAAAGTGTATAGTAAAAAAATTGAACTAAATGCTAAACAGAAAATATCTCTCAAATAAACGTTGCAATTAAAATCAAGTAAATAAAGGGTAAAGTCGGGCTAAGCCGACTGTATAATACCCTCCACTTTTATATTCTGAACAATATACGGAGGAATACTCGTACAAAGGAGTTGAATCTAACCAATATGCAGAGGAATTGTTACAAGTTATGTTTTTTTAACCATTTAGAAGTTAAATGGGGACCTTAATAGGGGTTTTCGAATTTATATATGGGTGTTATATCTAAATGTGAACCGATATACCCTATCTTTACAAGGAGTGGTTGTAAACAACATGTCATTCAGCTAAATCCGTTAAACATTTTATTCTCTAGACCATCAACAAGTCAAATCGTAAGTGTCCTTCATATGGGCTTTATATTGAAACCAGGACCGATTATGATTATGATTATATTTCAGACTGATTGGTTACAAAATGTTTACTCTCTAATTGGAAGGGACCTTTATGTGGGACTATAAATGGGACTGGATCGATATGGGTCAGAATATTTAATATCGACCTATGTAGTTTATTTATGGCTAAAATGTTTATAAGCAGTTACAAATTGGTAAAATACGATTTCGCTATCATTTGTGTGCATTTTAATTTTTGAAAAAATTAAAAAAAAATAGTTTTTGAGTTAAACGAAATTTGTAATTTCTTTCGATCGGCTGAACCGATTTTTGCAAAGTTTACTTTGTTTTAAAGAGGATACAATGCGCCATTTGTAGAGAAAATTGGTCATAACTTGTGTACTATTGGGTATATCGAAACCAATAGGACATTTTATTGCCCATCCAGACATGTCGATACGGATGAAATCGGTGCATATTGTGCTCCGATATTTACAAAATACTAGTACACTGTAAGGGAAAAAATGCAAAAATCAATATTTAATTGCAGATATTTCGGTAACTATACGAGATAATTCTTAGTTAATTCTCCCAGTTAGTAGAACACACACAAAAATAAATTTTATAAATCGGAAGAGAAACACGAGGTACACGCGCTTCAACATTTTCTTCACCCGATGTGGCCAACTTTGAGGGCCTCTAGCTCCGCCCCTGTCTGACATAGGGGGCCAAAATATAAAACTTAACTTCTCCAATACCTCTTCATCTACCATGCCAAGTTTGGTCGCAATCGGTTGTTTGGTTAAGAAACGGTAAAATTATGTTTGAATTCGTACCACTGTGCAGTGTTTTGCAAAAACAGTCGAAAATTGTCAGACTAGTCCTGGTATTTCGTCCATAACTTTTACAAATATTGAGTCTCACAAAAACAAAAAATTTACTGTTCTGGATTTGTGAGAGTGCGACGAATATTCTGTGAAAATTTGAAGAAAATTGAGGGGGAGCAATTTTTTCTACAAAGGTTTTTTAAAAAAACTTTCGTAAAATTTTTTTTAAAAATGGCGCATTGTATCCTTTTTATAACAAAGTAAACTTTGCAAAAATCGGTTCAGCCGATCGAGAGAAATTACAAATTTCGTAAAACACAAAAACAATTTTTTTAATTTTTTCAAAAAATTAAACGCCCACAAAATTTTTTCAAAAAAAAATTTATAAAAAAAATTGTAGCGAGATCTTATTTTACCTATATGTAAATGCTTATACACATTTTAGCCAAAAATAAACTAAATAGGTCGATATTAAATATTCTGACCCATATGCCATATTTTTGCTAGGGATAATAATTATAGGCTATATTAAATGTAATTGCATAAATCCAGACTAGCTTGAAAAATGTGTAATCTAGAGCGTCAATAAGTCTATCAAAGGAACGTTTAAATGGGGGCTATATCAAAACATGGACCGATGGGTCCCATTCTCACTATTGACGATATAATGCAATATAAAGGAAGGATCCTTTAAATGGGAGCTATATAAAAACATGGACCGGCTTCTGGAAAAAAAATCAAATCGGAGGAAACCTCTTTGGACACACATTGATCCAGAAGTTGTTGATAGTAATAATATTGATAGAAGTTGTTGATAGTAGTAATATTGGTTATTACCAATTTTAGTTTTTCTATTATCAATAGTTTCCGAGATATTCGATTTTTAAATAACGCCACGATTTAGATTTTTACATACTATGCTTCTTTCAAATAAAATATATTTTTAAATCAATCTGCCAGTTTTTGGGTGATTCTCTTAAACATATACCATAGAGCGTCAATAACTCAAATCGGAGGAGACTTAATGTATGGGGTCTATATCAAAACATGGGTCTTTCATATGGGCCATTCTCACTTGAAAGGGTAAAGAACCAAATAAACTATAAACTGGCTTCGAACCAAGTGGGCGATAATATTACGCCCACTTGGCCACGTGTAACTTTGGTTTCTAATTCGATAGCGAAGTTGTTGATAGTAACAACAATACCGTACATACCGTTTTTCTCCGTTCAATAGTTTCGGAGATATTCGATTTTTAAATAAGGCTAGGCCTACTTCAGATTTACAGCCTATTATATGTATATATGTATTTACAAACCTAGGAGCTTTTAAATAAAATATTTGTTTAATAGGTTTGGTAATTTTTGTGAGATGCTCTTAAGCATTGCAACGTTTTCATACATATATGGGGGATTTCATGTCAAGTGAGTCAATTTTTAAAAGCGATGTCCTCTGATGTGGATGAAACTTTCACCAAGGTTAGTCCTATTGGGTAGTAGTTATGATACAAAATTTCAACCAATTCGGTTAAAGGCTGTCCGAGTTGGAGGGTGTTGAATTTTGAAATTTTGGACGAACGGGCCTTTTTACCCATTAATATAACTAATTATCTATATGTATTGTATTTAGAGAACTATGTCTAATGTGTATTCGATGGCTTACAAATTTACTCACTTGACATGAAATCCGCCATATATATATATATATATATTAAAATAAACAAATATAAATACTGAATTAATATAAAAAAATGTACACTTGTATTACAACATAAGCATTTACAAATTAAATACATTTTGTATATAAAAACTCAGAGATTTCTGTAATGCAATAATGGACAATGTAGACTGGTAGTAACATTGAAAAAACGTAATTGTAAATACATATTTTTCTCCAATACATATTCTTTCTTTAGTAAAAATTATTATTTATTTATTATCGAAATTTTAAGTATAAAATGTTTTTGGTTTAAAGATTAGATATTTTTATAATAAAATCCTTAAAATTAATTAATTTTTTTCAGTCTATAAATATTTTTTTAATTGAAATCTTCAAAAAACAAAAATTACAATCCAAAATTGTATTACAGAATTCTCTCATAAAACCCAGCATACGAGTACATATGTATATGTATATAGTTAAAGAAATATTTCAATACAGCTTACCTTCCTGTGGCAACTCCACAATATTACTCGGCTCCGAGGGTGAACCTTCACCCACCTGATTGACGGCACTTACACGAAATTGATAGACAGTGGCCGCCTTTAGATTTTCCAAAAGAATCCAGCGATTTTCCGCCGACACATTGCTAAGCTCGGTTATCCAATTGAGGAAGGGATCTGGTACAGGACCTACGAATTTTTCTAATGGCGTTAATGATTTGAGAATTGAAAAAAAAAATAAAATGTTAAAAGGAAAAAGGGGAGGAGGACAAGGACAAGGGGACATGAATGGGGGAAATGTGGAGGTGGGTGAATAAAAATTAAAACCAAATTTTGTTTGGTGCGAAACCGAAAAAAGTTGCAGATTTTTTATAGTTTTGTTGTTGTTGTTGTATGATAGAACAAAGTGCAGCACAACATTTAAATGCAGAAGCAAATAAATAAAAAAAATAGAGAATAGTAAATAGAAAGCAATCAAATGGAAAAATAAACAGAAATCGATGAAAACAATTTGCCAAACAAATCAATAGAATAAAAAAACAAAATCCAATACAAATCGGAAACAATGAATGTAGATTAAAAATATTTTGTTTTAGGCAGTTTTATTTTTTTTTTGTGTGGAATTTCAGTGGTGTGATGATAATGAAAGCCATGATGATATGGTGATAGTTTGTAGTCAGGATGGTGGGCGGTGATGATTGTTGGATGAAAAATTGTTTATGATTTTTCATTTTGCCCAAAAATGTCGAGGGTGAAGAGTGGCATATTGGTGAGTTGGTGGGTTGTGGGTGGTGAATGGTGTATGGGTTTGGGGTGAGTTGAATAACCGGAGGCAGCACGTCCGTTTCCATGTGTTGATTGTTGTTTGCGATAATATTTATTGTGTTTTTTTTTGAGTTTTGTAAACGAATTTGTGTTGTTGTTTCAAAAGCCAAAGTTTCAAAACAGACACAGTAGTGAAAAATACGCATAACGAGAGAGAGAAAAGAAAAAAAACATCAATTTGTTGTAATTGCTGCTTTGTTGTTATGGTTGTTATTGTTGTTATTGTAGCTGTTGATATGCTGTTTGGTTAATGTTGTTGTTGCTGCTGCTTTTTTGTTTTATAGTAGTAAAGTACAGTAGTACATATGAATGTGAGTTTTCGGAAACAATCTCGGAACAATGCAGAAATAAATTTCCCGGTGAACAAGCGCGCATAACTTTGCCCTTTGGAAAACAGAAATCTAAACAATACATATGTATATGCATGTATGTAAAGCGTATGAGTACGAGCAATGTTTGTAAGATAATACAAAATCTCTGTTACTTCTTTGCATTTTCTGTTTTTGAAAAGTTTATCCAATGCGTTGTTACACACTTGGCGGAGAAAATGTTTTTCTTACTCACATCCATACAAACATAGATACTATAAGGCGGGTCGAAAAAATAAGAAGCAATTCTTTCCAACTCATGTGAAACTTTCATGTTTTATTGAACGTTCCCAACATATTTCGGCTATATACGAAGTCTGTTTAAAAGATTTACAGATTTACAGTAGGCAAGTTTTTTCAGCAGCTTAGGGACATAGAAAAGGTGAATAGAAAAGGTTTTGAAATTTCTTCGTCGATTAGCGATTTTTATACTCGACACCACACTGTGGTACAGGGTATTATGACTTTGTGCATTTGTTTGTAACGCCTAAACAACAAAGAGATAGACCCATTGTTTTTTATACCGATTGTCATACAATCACTTTTTGAGTCAATTTAGCCATGTCCGTCTGTCTGTCCATGTATTCTCTTGATCAAAGTGCAGGTCGTAAATATGAAGCAATCTTTATGTAAATTGGTACCGAGGTATTTCTTAGACTAGGGACGAGCCCTATTGAAAATGGGGCATATCGGTCCATGTTTAGATATAGCGCCCATATAAGGGTCCCCACTGAAGTCACTTCGTGACATTCTAGAGAACATATTTTTCAGTTTATCTGGCTGAAATTTAAGATTTTTTTCAAATCCAATAGCGCAAAGACAGCAAGTTTTCATAAATAAATGCTTACGCATCATCTGCCGTATTTTTTTTTTGGCAAAAACAATTACCAACTTAGAGCTCTGCAACAAAACAAAAGAAGAGCCTATAAGGCGGCAAATAACCTGGAGAAAATGGAAATGGATAGGCCACACACTACGAAAAGGTCCCGATAGCATCGCCAAAATTGCCTTAGACTGGAACCGCCGAGGCACCAGACGACCAGTCCGCCCTAGAAACAGATGGCGCAGAACTGTTTATCTAGAAATAAGACATTTGAACAAGTCATTGGATGAAGTAAAAACATTTTGTAATGATAGAGTAAGATAGAATTTACTTGTAGAAGCCCTATGTTCCCAAGTGGAATGAATAAAGGAAAAATAATGGGGCACAATTTTGGAACGAATTTCCCTGCAACACGTTTAATGCCTAAAATTTGCGAAAAAAAATTACGGCATAAGCAAACCGATATGCCGACATCCTCTGCAATTTCTCTAATAATGATTCGACGATTCTCCATAAAAATGTTCTTCACTTTCTCAACATTTTCATCGGTTTCAGATGTGATGGATCCTCTTTATGTCTCTCACAAACAAACTCAACTAAGGAAATACATATGTTCGAGACAAGTGTGTCAACATAAAAAAACGCTAATCGAATGCACGTAGCCCATGAAATTTCAAAATTCACCCTTTCTATTTCTATGTTAGCCCCAATAAGTGATAACAATATGTCGTCCTTTTCTCTGACACTTATTTAAGAAGATATTGCCATTTTAAGTTTATATTGATTGTAGCAAGATTTCAACCGTTTTTATTTTTTGGACAAAATAATACAATTTCGCCCTTATCGTTCTACGTGGCTGAAATTCCGTTTTTAGTTTAGCAAAGGAAATTCAAAATTTTGGCAAAAAAAATTATAATAAAATTATAAAAAAAAAATTATTTAATAATTAAAATTTAGTTATTTTCCCTCTAGGACGATTATCTAAAAAGATATTGAGATTTTATGTTTTGCAAAGGGAGTTCAAAATGTTGACCAAAAAAATTAATGATAACAAAATATCGTCTTTTCAAAATGTTGGCCAACAAATAAGTGATAACAAAGTTTCGTTTTGCAAGACAAATTCAAAATGTTAACTCTAGGACGACGCTTATTTAGGAAATATTGTCATTTTATGTTTTGCAAAAGGAATTCAGAAATAAGTGATAAAAAAATTTCCTACTTTTCGATCTAGGACGCTTATTTAAGGCGATACTTCCATTTTAAGATTTGCAAAGGAAATTAAACATTTTGGCAAAAAAAAATTATAATAAAGTTTATCGGTTCCAAAATTTTGAAAAGGGTCAACTTTTCAAAATTTTGGAACCGATAAACCGTTCCTTTTTATTTCGTGAGTTATTGCTTATATTGGCAAAGGAAGAAATGTGGTCTTTATCGCTCTACGAAGCTCATTTAAGAAGATATAACCATTTTAAGTTTTGCTGAGGAAGTTAAAAATGTTGACCAAAAAATAAGTGATAAGATGTGGGCCCAGAAATAAGTGATAAAAAAATTTCCTACTTTTCGATCTAGGACGCTTATTTAAGGCGATACTTCCATTTTAAGATTTGCAAAGGAAATTAAACATTTTGGCAAAAAAAAATTATAATAAAGTTTATCGGTTCCAAAATTTTGAAAAGGGTCAACTTTTCAAAATTTTGGAACCGATAAACCGTTCCTTTTTATTTGGTGAGTTATTGCTTATATTGGCAAAGGAAGAAATGTGGTCTTTATCGCTCTACGAAGCTCATTTAAGAAGATATAACCATTTTAAGTTTTGCTGAGGAAGTTAAAAATGTTGACCAAAAAATGAGTGATAACAAAATTTTGATTCTGCCTGCGTCTTTCTTCAGGAAAATTAAATTTTAAAAATATTCTAAAAAAGTAGTGGGTTATTAATGTTAATAGGCCTTCTCGAAAAAACGAAAATTTTAAATGGGGAAAAAATATGACGAGGAAGTGTCTGGGTGACGAACGGTTTAACCACTAGACTATAGACGGAATATACCCAAGTACAGATATGACCGGAATTGAACTGTCAATTATTTTGTTTAACTTAACATTTACCTCAAAACAACTGTGCACAGAAGTCTTCAGTTAAATTGTATAAAGACTTTTTTGAACACGTATCTCTAATTTTCAGAATTTTTTTTCGACCTTTTTAGGAAACTAACAGAGGTCATTGCAAGTGGACTGTCCTACACAAATGTTTTCCATTCATTTTAGTATGGAAATGCGAATGCAGTAATAACACAGTACAACAGATGATTTTGGGACTCAGTTCTGAGAATTGGACGTGAAAGTAGCCCCAAAAATAAGAACTTCTGCTTCATTCGTTTAGTCAAGTTGGCTCAATTAAAAATTTAATGACCATACGAATTTTTTGCTCAAGGTAGATTTTTTGCACTTTTTCTATATTTTTTCTCGTTATACCGTACAAAATATCTCTTTTGCGTCTGTTGCAAAGTGCATCCAGTGCCTTAAAAATTGCAAAAATGTCAAAAAAATCATAAAATCAGAACATTTTTGCGATTTTTAAGGCACTGGATGCACTTTTTTCGGGTAGATTTGTTCCGCATTTTTTTCTCCTATTCAATATCTACAACTTTGCTTCGACACAAAAGAGATATTCCATTCATATATATACATAAATGTATATGTCCTTTATTTACAAGCATATAAAACAATTCTAAAAGGTTCAAAGTGAACATAGGGCATCGACTCCATCTTACGCTATCGTTGGCCCGTGTTTCTGCATAGTTCCAGGGTATTTGGGCTGATTCTAGTTCTCTCTTAGTGCAGCGTACCCAGGTGTTTCAGCCTCTGTACGGAATACCGAGAACAAAATAACATAAAAAGTGCTTAAAATCCAACTTGAGCAGAAAAAAATTCGTATGGCCATTAAATTATAATTGAGCCAACTTGACTAAATTAATGATGCAGAAGTTTTTATTTTTGGGGCTACTTTCATGTCCAGAGAGGTTAATTTATCTATTTTGATAAAATGTATCATTGATACAAAATAAAAAAAGACAGGATGGTGGAGGTTGAACGATTTACCACACATAATTGGCTCCATTGAATATACTAACACTCAAATGTCACACTCGTCCTACGCTGGATTTACAAATCTCTACTAGATGAAATGTTACAGAATTTTGTCCGATTAAAATCGGAACCGAATTACTGAGTGTAGAATATGTGATTGCTCTTTCTCTCTGTATATTTAGCTATTTTGATCGTATGTATATTGATAATGTTGAATTAATCTGATGATAAAATACGTATATGGCCAAAATATGTTGATAACGTCTATAGAACAAGATTCGCGTTTATATCCATATAAATTGACCCTCCCTAACATACTCGTACATACATACAAAGTTATGTTCGCATAACGTGAAAATATTCCTTGCATAGTTATTGCAACATCAAAAGTTTGCATAAAGTTGCATGTATAAAAAGTTCATGTTGGGATAAGAAAAGAAACCTCTTCATTCGGAAGGTTATGAAATTAATTCACTTTATAAGAAAGTGTAGTAGGGTGTACAAAAATAAAAAATATGTAAATGCTACGTATTAAGAATAAAATTGTATAAAAAATTACATTTCATTTCATTAACAAATAAATCAAACACAAAACATACTTTTTCCCCAAAAATTTCAAAACTCATTTTTTTTTTAATTTACTACAAATAGTCATAACTTTTGACTTAGTGAGTATATCGTATACAAATTTGTTGTCATCATATCTGTGGTCACAAGGCATAACAGCATATGTGTGTTTTTGCAAGTTTTCAGGAGAGCATTTTAAAGGTTTGAATCGAAATAGCAAAAATAGTTATAAACTTATTTTGAATTTTACGCCAGCAATTTCTCAGGCCTTGATACGAACACATTTATATAATTATTTTAATTATAAATGTTATAGGCTAAAAACTGTTTTATGCTGTTATTCCCTTTTAAAATAAATTAAGTTACAAAACACACAACTCGAGTTGTGTCGTTCTTACAAAATTAATTTTATTATATATTGTAGAATATATCGACTTATGCTGATAAATCAAAGGATGATTTCGAAATTTACAACATTCAGTAGTCAATATTAGATTTTGGGATAACAGCATAAGTTGAGTTATGCTTTTGTGCTAGGCCTTAGTTCAACTTGGACTAATAACACAACTCAGATATGCTGTTACGACTTCATACAATTTACATCTTCAATAGTCCAAAGATAATTGGGGAATAAAAACACAAGTATAGTTTTCAAAGGAAAAAATGTGAAATATGCTGTTATGTACGTTATGAAATGTAGTGATACAGCGAGATATGCTAATAAGTCTTGCCTTATATCTGAACAACTGAACAAGGTATCATCACCAAAATTTATGAGATAACTCTTAGGTGTGAACAGTTTGTATTGGACCTCATATCTTTCGAAAAAGACCACAAATACAAAAGTTACAAGAATTTAAAAATTTCATAGACCCCAGGAGGCCCTCTAGTTCCGCTCCCGTAGGGTATAGAAGGCCCGAATTTAAAATTTAAATTTCAAAAACCTCTTCTATAACCTTGACAAGTGTCGTTGCTATCGAATGTGTGGTTAAGAAACGGCGGAATTATTTTCCTTGTTTCCTCCCACTGCGCCGAGAAACGTTTTCTTTGTTTTGGCGCCAAAGACAATAAAACCTGAAAATATGTAAATTTTGTACTTATATTTAAGAAAATGTAATTGGTATTAAGTAAATTTTCTTTGGCTTAAGTATGAAATGTTGTTATATTAATCTTTTATTGTCATTGCCATTTAATTTTAGGACATTTTATTCAGTGTGCGCGTAGATCGATTTGGAGCTATTTTTATTCGAATGCTTATGTGATGGGAGACATCAGATATATATTTTGTTACTCGTAGTACCGAATGGTTTGTTTTTCTCGAATTATGCGCGAAGATTGCCGTGGATCAGGCTTACTTTGCCGGAAACAAAACGCTCAGAAACGCCGAAGAGGAGCAGTTTTTTGGGAAAGAGATGTATGGATTGCATCCATGAAATTACGATATACCCTGTTTCGCGCAGAGTCCACTCTTCAGCAAATTATGTCTGGTTACATGCGCGCCTCGATCCTCTCCGAATACTTGATTTTGGTACTTCGGTGGAAACACTATGCAACAACTTTTTTCTCGAAGGGCTGTGTATAACATTTTCTGGTGTAATACGGTGCCTTAAACACGAAAAAATATTTTAAAAAAATGTATGGTAAATTTGTCTGATTTATTTAATGTTGTTCAACAATTCTGTAATTTTTTTTTAAATGTTTCTTTAAAATTGCCCTTTTCTTGAAAGGTCTGTGTCTTTAGAATTTGGACCATATTAAGTATATGCTCGATAAAGCCTGGAAAGGAATTTTTGAGGACTACAAATGTTAGAATTGACACGTTCACGTGGAAACAGAAGTTTCGTTACTGTTGTTAAAATAATTGGAAAAAATTTGATTTTTTCCAAAAAAAATCGTTTTTTGATGGCACGAAAAAACCATAAAAATAGAAAAAAAATTGTTTGTTCCAAGTTTTGGAAGCTGGCATTCTAACGAAGAAAATAATGCCTATTTGAAGAAAATCTATGAATAAATGTAGTTATTCCGATATTACTCAATGTCATTAGTTGGTCAACTACTAACAGGAATATTTTCACAGTAACGGCGATATAGAAATCCTTTTTTTTTATTTTTATTATATAAAAATAAAATAATGTTATAAAACACTTATCTTTCATTTGTTCTAATTTTAATGATTTTGTTGTTGTAATCTTTAAAATAAGGACAGAAAGGAAAATGACGACAATTTATATTATTATAATTGTCCTTATTTTAAAAATTGTTCTTTGAATTATTATGTTTAACAATTCAAGCTGTGTTTTCAGTGTATATACGAGTATAAATAATTAATCCTTTAACAACCCATAATATGGCGATAAGAAAATTAAAGCACACATACACACTCATGCAAATCCCATTAAAAACATTACACATACATACTTACACACATCCAAACATACTCTATTAAACACTACTACCAACTTACCTAACTCGGACACTTCACGCCTCTGTATAATAAACTTCGATATTGGACTGTTGCCATCAAAACCCGGCGTCCAGGATACATTTATTGCTCGCTGGTTGACACCGTCCAAACGCGTTGCCTTCACATTCGACGGCGGGAATGGCAGTTCAATGACACTTAAATGGGCCGAACGCGTCTCATTGCCACCCGGTGAGGTTACAACACAGGCATAGGTGCCAACATCGGAGGCGCGTACCGCCTGTATCTCCAGTGTGCCATCCGATTGTACTCCAATGCGTTGCGAATTGCTAATGGCCGTTGGATGACCTTCGCGATACCAATCGATATTATATGGCACTGTCGGATCACTGGAGACTTTACACTGCAGTGATGCGGTAAGGCCCAATAGCACAGTGGTGTCAACTGGTGGCTGAATGATTTGTGTACGTACTATTGGAAATTGGAAGAGAAATAGAGAGAGAGAGAAAATAACACACAAGTTAAAACAAAGGATATGAAAATGTAATAATAACATAAAAACTATTCCCGAAACGAAATCTAAGTGAGAGAAAAAAATGTGACAACAAAGAATGTTCGCACATTACTTGGCACATCAGAAAAAAAACAGATATAATTGTAATGATTTTGCAACAAAGATATTCTAATCTTTAAAATAAAAAGAAGTCATTTTCAGAATTAGAAAAACCTAATTAATTTAAGAAAATTTTCTTAAATTTTCTTCTACCAAGCAATTAAAACTCTCCACCAATTTTTGTATTTGTTTCTATTACTTTTTTGCAATAGACAGAAAGTAAATGAAACAAACCTATGGTCTGGAACCAAATAAATTCTGACTGAATTTTCTTAATTTTAAAAATGAAGATTAGGATAGCTTTGGAGTAAAATATTTTAAAATTAATTAATTTTTTCCAGTGTACACACTCGTATTTGTTTTTTCTTATCGTTCGACATCTCAGTGATATATGATATTTTGGGGAATTGTGGAATGCTGAGAATTCTATACAAAATATTTGTATAGTTGGCATGTCTTTGTTTGTGATTTGTTGTTAGCTACAAAACTGATGACAATGGCTATGACGATGATGATAATAATGCCGATGATGTTTTTGAAGGCTACAGTTTTCGTATATGTGATAGTAAATTAAGAGATATTGTAGAAAACAAGTATATGTAGTAAGTTTAATAATAAATACAAATATTGTTTTTTTTTTCATATAAAACTTAGATTTTATTAAATAAATAAATACTTTTTATAAAAAAATATGGTATTCAACACTGTTGGGTATTGTTACCATATAAAGTGTTAGCAATTAAAAAAGCTATAATTTTGTAAATTTAAATTTTTTATTTAAACATTTCTTTTTATTGTAAAAACATTTAAAATGTTAAGAAAACCACTAAGGAAAGGCTAAAGTCGGGCGGTGCCGACTATATAATACCCTACACCACTCTCGTAATATTGAATAACTCTGATATATAAATTTTGTAATTCATGTATAAATTGTTTACATAAATTTACTTTTGGGACATTTTATACTTAAATAATACCCTGTACCACAGTGTGGTGTAGGGTATAAAAACGATTGGATCTAAAGAGCCAAATCGGACGAAACATATATATGGGAGCTATAGCTAAATCTTAACCGATTTTCTTCAAATTCGGCAATGTTGGTTCGTGGATCAAGAAACTCTACCATTCTAAATTTCAAAACGATTGGATGTAAAATACAGCTTTTATAGGACTAAATGACCAAATCGGACGAAAGATATATATGGGAGCTATATCTAAATCTGAACCAATTCCAACCAAATTCAATAGCGATCTTAACAGCCGCGAAATACTCTAAACTGCAAAATTTCAGAACGATCGGAGTGAAATTGCGACCTGTAGTCGACGAACAACTTTACATGGACAGACGGACGGACGGACGGACGGGCGGACATCGTTAAATCGACTCAGCTAGTGATTCTGAATCGATCGGTATACTTTAAGGTGGATCTAGCTGTGTTATTTTCAGGTGTTACAAACATCTGCCGGGAAATAAACTTATAATACCCTGTACCACAGTGTGGTGTAGGGTATAAATACAATATTGTTCGATGTAGCCACCTTTAGAATTGGATAATAGCATCGAGTCTGTCCGACTGTCTGTCTCACTCTGAACGATGGCGTTCTGATGATATTTTGTCCCATTTCCGGAGAAGAGGAGTAGACTTAACTAGTAACCGTCTCATAATCACACCCTACACCACACTGTGTACAGGGTATTATGAATATCTACATTTGTTTGTAATACTCAAAAAGAGAAGAGATAGACCCATAGGTTCTTATACCAATCGAAAGAGAATCACCTTCTGAGTCGATTTAGTCATGTCTGTCCGTCCGTCAATGTATTCATATGATCAATATACAGGTAGTAATTATAGTGAGATTTCAACGAAACTTTGCACATATGGGTAATTCCAAAATAAAACGACCCAAAAATTACAGTTTAAATATTTGACCCTTTAGATTTCAACGAAATTTTACACGCGTATACTAGAAGACCATGCAAACCTACTGCCTTTTACCGATTCATAACGGTTTTGATTTTATAGGGTGCACAAGTTGGTCACCTACAATTTTTTTTTTTTAAATTTAGACTTTTTAAAGTCTACATAACTTTTGAATGGAATATCAGATTTAAATGATATACATAAGTATCATTTGAAAGAATTTAACATCCTCTCTAAGAATTATGCTTTAAGTAATTAATATTTTTCTATTAAGGACATCAAAAGTATTAAAATGTCCTTAAACCTTGACTATCCTGAAAAGCATATATTCCATTTTTTTCGTTTTATTTTTAAAAATTACCCACTTATTTTACCACAAAATGTAAAAATTTCAGCGTGGGTCCTCCATGGGTTAAAAAATATGAATTAATTAGTGTCCGTCCGTCTGTCAGTTCGACTGAATGATGCTAACGATAACTCTGAAAAGGAGTGCATGGTCTTCTAGTATATGCGTGTACAATTTCATTGACATCTAAATAACGGGTTTTCCAATAAGAGTGATATGATTTCTTTGAAAAAAAAAACACTTATTATTAAGGAAATTCAATATTTTTTTATATAATGTGAAGTACAATCGATACAATTAAGTTCTAAATAAAACGCCATTCATATGGCCTCCACGACTTCTACTGCAGGAACGAATTCGATGAACCCAATTTTCGAGCACTTTTTCCACTAAATCAAGTCGTATGTCATGAATGGCAAGTTCAATATTGACTTGTAAAGCTTGAAGAGTCTGGTTTATTTCGAAAGACCAATGACTTCAAATAACCCCACAAGAAATAGTATGTCTAATGGTGTTAAATCACAACTTCTTGGAGGCTATTCGCTATATCACAATTTCTTGAAAAAATCGAATCACCAAACTTTTCTCGCAACAACTCAATTGTTTCATTTGCTGTGTGGCACGTAGCCACAATCGGTCAATGACAAAAAGATAGCTCTTAACGAGAGCTAAAATATTGCTCATGCGTGTCAAGGTCGTAGGTCGACTGGAAAGTGTTTTTTTGGATTTTAAAAAAAGGCGCAATAATTTGTAAACGTTGTTCTTGCGTATATCTCTCCATGATGAAATTGTAAACACTACTTAATACAATGACAAACAAATGACAGATCATAACATATTACAAATGGCCGAAACGTCACTTCAAAATCATAACATCCGTTTTGGAAACCCCGTTACATAAATATTCGTACTGGGTCGGTTTCCTTTGGAATTACCCATATCTTTCTTTTGGCCCAAGAACGATCCCTATTGAATTTGGTTAAAATCGATTCGGATTTACATATAGCTCCATTATATGTATATGTACCTTCGATTTCGCTTATATGCACTATATAAGCAACATTTGTTAACGCATGTGGATAAAAAATGACAGAGAGGAATCTCTTGATACACTTAGAGACAATACTAAATTTAAGGAAAATCGGTTCAGATTATAGCCCACATATATATCGCTCACTCACTCCAAGAGTGTCTTAACGCAAAATTTAAAATGCAGAAATGCGAATTTTGCAAATATCCATAAATTAATCTGAATGATATTTAGTTTATACTCGTAAGTAAACAATCATATTTCGGATTATTTCACCTCTTTTAAACTTCCTATTTCATTTTATTTATCTTTTTATACGGACTTAACGTTACACATCTCGACAATTTTGAGTTATGACAGTCTTGAAGTAAGTGAGCGATATGTTACCACCGATTTGACACGTATGCGCTGTAGAAAGAAACTATATTTAATATCTAATCAGTACGAAATTCGGCAGAAAGAGGTCTCTTATTACAGGAATGAACATAGCCAAATTTGGGGAAAATCGGTTCAGATTTAGATATAGCCCCCATATATATGTTCCTCCCGATTTGGTGTCAAAGTGCTATAGAAGTTTCAATCAATACAAAATTTGGCAGAAAGAAGTTTCTTAATTTAGGAATATTATATACAGAGAAAAAAAGGACTTGAGCCACTCAAAGCTATGCAGATAGGTTCGTTTTATAGTGTTATTATTATTTTTTTAAACGGAAAATTGCGTTGTCACTTTGCATTACCAAAAAATGTTTAGGCTAAACTCGCAGGGAACATTTTATCGAATAGACAATGAGCCTCAAATACGAGTAGCCAGAATTTTGGAAATGATATCAGAGTTTTTTGTCTCAATTGCAAATTTATAAAATTTTTCCTCATTTGTAATTAATGTTGTATTGCGAAAAAATCCCGAGATTTTATACATTTTGACAATCGCAGCGATATTTCATTCAAAGAAGATTTAAACAATTGTTAGCGCCAAATGGTAATTTACGTAATTTTTTTCTTTGTTTGGAAAACTGCCAACATTGTTTTGCATATCCATTTAAAAAGGCTTCAATGTCTATGTGTGTGTGTCTCTATATGTTTGGATGCAAATTCTAATTAGCTTTTTAGTCCGCAAATTAGTTTTGCGCCAAACAAAACTATAATCATAATGCAATTTTTGAAATCTTTCCATGGCTGTGATACTATCATCGCAAAAATGGCAAAGACCGACGACGTCGACGACAATAGTAGTGCTATAATAACCTGGATAGGATCCAATTAAAAATGGTACTAAAATCAATGAAATCAACACCGAGTGAGTGCTATGGCTATTAACCACCGAAAAATCACTTAAAATTGGAAATGACCTATAAAGGCAAAACGAAACAAACAAAAAATCACATTAAAATTGTCACATTTTGGCAATGGTCAAAAGAGAAAAAATGCCGCATTATTGTTGATTAGAAGGAAGGAAGGATGTGGGAGTAAATGGACATAACGACGAGTTGTGGCCTACTGCTTCTTTAAAATTGCATATGATTCTGCTGCATTAAAACGACAGTTTAATTAATATTTGGAAATAGATTTTTGCAGAATTTAATCGCCGTTATAACATAAATTTTTTTCTACACCATTTTTGCAATAGACAGAACGTAATTGAAACATATGGCCTCAAACCAAAATAAATTTTAATTGAATAACAATAAACAACAAATACAAGCACGTGAGGTACGACGACGCAGTGTATTATGAGCGGCAAAAACTCCAAATTTTCATGGGGCCCAATCTCAAAATGTTTGATTCCAATCTGTAAGGAACATTCCAATTAACTAAATCTTTAAAGGTTTTGCCGATATCTTTGCGAAATATCGCGGTACAAGCATTTGAAATTCATAAATGGTACAATGGTTCCAAAGTTTATCATTTAAGAGAGTATTTTGTAAGCCCATATCTCCGAAACTATGAATCGCATTGGAACTTCGTTTAAGGCATACTGTACAGAACCTTTTGAAGAGTTTTTTGCGTTAAAAAAAATATAATTGTGTTGTCATTTTCCTATTTAATCTGTGGTTTACTTGCAAGTTGCCAAAAATCAGGGTGTTTCATTTTCCCCAGGATAAAACTATACTTCCGAGGCTGAATCATTAACAAAAATTTATAAACTAGGGATAACCATTGCGAAAAGAAAATTCTGCCTATACCTGCCTATGTTGATTTATTTAACGAAATGGTAAAACCTACTCGGCAAAAAACAATCCAAAATTCGTTATCTTTAATCGATGTTGCTATGTATTACCAAAGCATACCTTAAGGGGCAAATGATAAATTGACTGCAAATATAACAAAAAGCATATAAAGCATATAAAGGCAAGTTGGTCTTGAGCCGAAAGAGTATCTTAGTTTACATCAACGATTACAGACCGAATTAAACGGCAACCGACATGAACAAGGTAAATATTCATATAAGCGAACATTTGTTTGCCAATCTACTATATATACATGCCTCATTGTTTGTGTGTCCTTTCGACATATTCCTAAAAGTATGCTTTAAAAATAGCGTATTATTAATGAACACATTGTTAAATCAATGATGATTTTTTTTTTAACAAAAAACTGTTAACTATTTCATCATGATTTTTTTTGCAAATGTTGAGCTAATATATTACGCTTTAGTTATTTACTTTGTTCTACGTACTGATTTACATCAAACAAAAGATACAAAGCGTTTTATGAAAAAATTTCCTGTAATTTCCAACATCGTATAAAATTTAAATTGATATATGGGCGTTGGGCATGGCACTTTTTTTATATAATTGAGGACTCAAATACAATCTCTACAAGCGATTTGTAATAATATAAATGCTAAATTGAGAAAAATACTAAGATTTTTAATTTTAGGTTATGTGGGAAGTAGCCGTGGTTATGGGCGGATTTAAACAAAAAATTGGTTTTTAGCTAATTAGGCGAAATGAGTGATATGTACCAAATTTCAAAGCTCTAGCTCAATTCCTTCTAATTTTTGCCGCGTCTTGTGTGAAAATATTCCACTGTGCGACGTAGGCATTAGCCTTTGACAAAACTACATATGTTTTGTAGGCTCGCGAAGCAAACCCAAACAAAAGGACAAAAAAGTACTGGTATTTGAGTTTCAGTGTGTCGACTAAGTTTGGTGAAATACGGTTTTGGTTAGTAGTTCTTTTTGCAACTAATGTACTACTTCCATAAGTATTTCAAGCTGATTTAAGTTAAAGACATACATTATTGCCATTAAACTCTGAAGATGATAGAGTGGTGTCTATTGAAACTGCAGCCAGTTCTGCCAACCAATTGAAACTCACTACCATTTTTTGTATTAATTTCTATTACATATCTGCAATAGACAGAATGTAACTGAAACATATGGTCTCAAACCAAAATAGATACTTAACATACATACATATAAGTTGAAATTATGTATACCTTAGGTGTTTGGGTTTAATCAAAATTACTCATACGATATATGCGATTTATTTATTAATTTACCAGAGCAGGACGTAAATGTAGTTTAATGTGATATATGGGAATTCCCAGCTTAATTTCTTCACAAAAAATTATCTAAATTGAGTTCATAAACTTATGCCACACAAAAAAAGAGGGAAATATGTGAACTTTATAAACCATGTACAACGCAATATTAATTAAAATTGCGTATACTTTAGATGGCCAGTTTTGTTATTGTTTATTTGTCGCAGTAAGACGGCTATTTAAGGATAGGTAAATTAAAATTGTTTTTCAACAAATAGGTGATCACATCATTTCGTCCTTTTCAGTGTATGACTATTGTTTAAGGATTTGTAACAATTTAAAGTTTGCTGGTGGAATGTTCAAAAAATCATAAAATTTCGTTCTTTTCGCTTTAGGGCGCGCATTTAATGAGTTTTAACCATTTTAAGTTTGTCTGTGGAAATTCTAGATTTTCGCAAAAAATAAGTGATCACAAAATTTCGCACCTTTTTTATATGGAAATAATGAATGTTCACAGAAAAAATATGTGATAACAATATTTCGTGAGGAGCTATAACAATTTTTAGTTTGTCTGGGAAAATGTTGATCTCCAGCTAAAAAAAACGTAAGTTTCTCTGTTAAAATGGTTGAAACGCTTATTTAAGGAGTGATAACAATTTTATATTTGTAAGGGGAAATTAAAAATTTGAACCCAAAAAAACGATTACAAAATTTCGTCATTTTTGCTGTAGGATGTTTTTTTGTAATGAGTTATAACCATTTTAAGTTTCTCTGGAACAAATATAAGTGGTTAAAAACTTTCGTCGTTTGCGCTTTAACCATTTTCAGTTTGGCTAGGGAAAAATTAAGTGATGACAAAATGTCCTTTCCTTTTTGGTGAAGGACGCTTATTTAAGGAGTTATAATCGATTAAAGTTGGGCTATGAAAATTCAAAATGTTCATTAAAAAAGGACATTCATTTAAGGAGCTATAACGCTTTTATGGTTGGCTAGGGAAGATCAAAATGTGCACCAAAAAAATACTCGTAAGTCATCTCAAAATGAAGTCATTCTTGCTAAAGGTCGATTAATTAGCGAGTTGTAACAATCTTAAATTTGACTAGGGAAGTAGAGCCCCAGCGCCTTGCAGGCATTATCGAGGCTAAAAAACTGACTTCTCTTTATAAACAAATTTGCTCTCATCTTAATATGTAAATATTACAAGTTTCATCGCCTATATTCCATTAAAACCAATGTTAAATTAGAAGTGTTTCAATATTTTGAGCTAAATATTCTTTTAAATGGAGTTTAAAAGAAGATATAGTTGACATGTTTTCCAACCGTGACGGAAGTTCGTTACAGTGCCTTGGTCCAGAATAACTAATTCGCGTTATGTTATTTCAAGTCTACATCTTGAAGTTATGATATCATTTGATTGTCTTGTATTTCTTCCAGTTAGGGATCCACTCCTACTAAACATTGCGGTACTAATACCGATTCCGAAGTTTGTCTAGGGAAATTCAAAATGTTCACCAAAAAATAAGTGATCTCAAAATTACGTCCATTTTGCTGTAGGAAACTTATTTAAGGAGTTATAACCATTATCGTCCGTCGGCTTAATGCTATTTTTGTCTATACGCCATTTTTGAGTTAGGAGTTAATAATATGGTTATCAAGCATGCTTTTTAAGAATGTGCAATAATTTTTTTCAATCTCATATAGTTTTTGAGATATTGTTAGGGTAAAATGATTTAACTCTTATTTACGGAAAATAGTTTTGATATTTTTGTTCTATGTCTTAATTTTTCTATCGTTCTATATATTTTACTCACTATTTTGTGTTCTTTCGATCACAATATGTACTTATAAAGTACTCTCCTTCCACACCGATCGTCTTTGTGGTCCATGTAATACAAATACGAAAAATTGTGTTGTTGGTGTTTATTGTTGGTCTGTGCTTTTGTAGTTCAGTCAGAATTAATTCAGTTTAAGACCATATGTTTCAGTTACTTTCTGTCTATTTCCAAAATTAAATAGAAACAAATACAAAAATTGGTAGAGGGTTTTAATTGCTTGGTAGTATTGACTGCAGTTTCGATAGACATACATTATTCGATAACAATAATGTATGTCTTTAATTCAAATCTATTTCCAAAATTAAATAGAAACAAATACAAAAATTGGTAGAGGGTTTTAATTGCTTGGTAGATAGATACCACTCTATCATCTTCAGAACTAAATAATGTATGTCTTTAACTTAAATCAGCTGAAATACTTATGGAAGTAGTAAATTGAATTTAACAAGAACTACTAACCAAACCCGTATTTTGCCGAACTAAGTCAACATACTAAAACTCTCATAGCAATACATTTTTATTTTATGTTTGGGTTGTTGTTGTTTATTGTTGGTCTGAGATTTCGTTGTTCACTCAGATGTAATTCGGTTTAAGACCATATGTTTCAGTTACTTTCTGTCTATTGCAAAAATGTAATAGAAACAAATACAAAAATTGGTAGAGAGTTTTAATTGCTTGGTAGTATTGACTGCATTTTCGATAGACACCACTCCATCGTCTTCAGAATTCAATAACAATTATGTATGTCTTTAATTCAAATCAGCTGATATACTTATGGAAGTAGTAAATTTAATTTAACAAGAACTACTAACCAAAACCGTATTTTGCCGAACTTAGTCAACATACTAAAACTCTCATACCAATAGTTTAGTTCGGAAAAATATGGTTTAGGTTTTTTTGTTAAGGTTTGGGCTTTGGTGTGTTCTGACACGTATAAAGGGTGGTTTAATTGTAAGGGCCGATGTTGAATGCGAACCACACCTAAACGTCAAGTTTTTTTCTGCATTTCATTTGACATTTCTCAATTTCAGACTAACTCAATTTGAACCATGGAAAGACACACAATCGAGCAATGCGTTAATGTTTTTAAGCCTTTTACGAAAATGGGCGTTCAAATCAAAATGCATTTCGTGCACTTCGTGATGTTTTTTTGATCAGCATAATCGACCAAATGTGTCCACAATCGGTAGAATTGTGCGCAAATTTCAGCGAACCATGTCTGTAGGAGATGTGAAAACACCTGTGCATGCTCGCCCAGTTCGTTTGGTGCGGTTTATGGGCTGGCGACGTCATCGGGCCATACTTCTTCGAAATGAGGCCGGTCAGGCAGTTACTGTGAATGGTGTTCGCTATCGTGAGATGAGAACGAACTTTTTATGACCCGAATTGGAAGATATGGATGTGGACAATATGTGGTTTCAACAGGACGGTGCCACTTGCCACACAGCTAACGAAACAATGGCTCTTTTGCGCTACAAATTCAATGGCCGTGTAATCTCACGTCGTGGCGATGTCAATTGGCCGCCAAGATCATGTGATTTGACACCGTTGGACTTCTTTCTTTGGGGTTATTTGAAAGAAAAGGTGTACGTCGATAAGCCAGCAACAATTCAAGAGCTAAAGGATTCGGCACATTAACCTCAATTATGCCATAGCTTCATCGAAAATTTGGACCATCGGATGGAGGTGTGGTCGCGGCGGCCATTTGGCCGATATTTTGTTCCATACATAATTGAACCATACCAATATTATCATAATAAAAAGAAATGACAATAATTTCCTAAATAATTTGTGTTTTATTCAAAATCAACATCGGCCATTTAAATTTAACCACCCTTTAGTACAATTTTATGATCAACATTATTGTAGAACATTACATCACCATTAAGTTGCTGAATCCAAAAAACATTTTTGTTACATAATAGTGAAAAACTAAAATTTTTGAGGTACAATGTGGTTTTTTGAGCTATTTAGGGTGTCTAAATAGCTCAAAAAACCACATTGTACACTTTCAGATTGTATCACAAAAGTTGTTCAGATTTACGTTGGCTACAGTTTTGCCAAACATTGTTAGTAAAAAATTACGAGTCCCTGAAAGTTATGCTGAAAAAAGTGAAAAAAAATGTTCCTTCACTTTTTCAAAAAAAAGTACGGAAAATTTTTTCGCATAATATGTTAAGAAACTTTGTTCAGCATATTCTTAGCTACATTATTGTCAAATATAGTTAAGCGGTATCACCAAGTCTGTATTAGTTGTTGGACAAAAGCTGATGACACCTTTTTCGAGGGGCCCACTGATTTTCAGAAACTTTGAAGGCCCATAAAAAATTGGTCACCAATTTCGCCAAAACTGTTATACTACCCTTTGGTAGTCGAATCGAACCTATACTGTCAAGTCCGTGTATTATTTTCACTGTTGCACAGTGTAATTTGTCAATAATTTGATTATTGTAAAGGTTTTCATTTATGAAAAATATATTAATTCAAATCGCGTATACGTGGGGTGCTCAGTTTTATTTAAATTATTCATACGCCACATATTCCATTTAATACGTATTAGTTGTATATGTATATGTGCAAATTCTTTAAAACTTATGAGTAAAATGTTAGGTGCATGCATGCAAATGTTGCAGGTTAATGTAATGGACATAAATGAAGCCGTTTGTGAGGAACAATGCTGCTATGCTTAAACATTTAGTTTCAAAGACCTGTAACAAATCCCTTTGGTTTTTAAATACATTACATTTTGCATCATCGTATCGTACTTACCCAAAACACCCAAATAGGCTTCACCATTCACCGTACCGGCTTCATTGGAACGCACACAGGTATAGAGTCCCGCATCGGATTCACGCACATTTGATATTAATAAATCTCCAGATTCCAAAATTTGGATACGGCTTGAAATCTCAACAAGTTGGGTTTCTGTTTTAATTGTAATTACCAGTAGACCAACAAACACACAAAGAGAGAGAGAGAGGGGGGAGGATAAACATCAGTGTGTAGAGTTTTTGCGCGTTGTTGGTTATGTTGTTAAATGGGCGCAGGTTGCATAGTAAAAATGCAAATTTGCAAAAAGTTGGCAAGAATTTGCATATAGTCCGCATGCATCCAAAGGTTTGTACGTTCATTTTTTTTTTGTTTGTTTTCGTTGACCACCGGGATAATGGTGTTGTTAATGGCGATGACGATGTTGTTCGTGGTAAAGTAGCCATGACACGGACACCCACCAGGACAAACGGTGTTATTTTTGTTGTTGTCGCCGATTTGGTGTCATTCGTCGCCATGTAAATGATGATGTGCAAGGGTAGATGGTGGTGTCAGTAGTGCGTTTTTAGGTTTTTTGCATTGCGGGTGCCCCATAACACGGAGACGGATGTTACACAGCAAACCATGCATTTCCGGTTCGATCGATTTGAGTCGTTTGTGTTATTCGCCAAAGCGGTAAAGGGGAAAAAACGGCGCCCCAAACACACACAGTTTTAAGTAAGTACAAAATTTGGTTTGTTGTACATTTGTGGCAGGCGGTGGCGGTGTCGTCGTTGTTTAAGGTATTTTTCGCCAAGTAATACATATTATGGCGCCACATTGCAACGGGTCGATGCAAGTTCGCGGTGACGTTAAGTTACGATGTTATTGTCGCAATTTTGAAGTTGCATAAAATATTCATTGCACACAACGATTGTCGTGTCACGCATTATTATAGTGTTTATGCAACATTTAAAGTCATTCGGTTGTCGTATTGGATTTTTTGTAGCGATTGAACATTCAATTGTGGTGTGCATCCAAAACCGAAGCAAACCGTTGGCGGACATACATATAATCCCATACACATGGTGAACACGGATCCCAAATAATGTTGTGGTGGAGGTGCATGGTTGGACGCCATTCCAGGTCCATTAAAAGGTAATTTGGTTATATTTTTGCAAGGATATTTGCATTTGGATTTGTGATTATATTTGGTTGGTTTAGGGGTTGTTGGTTATTTTAGTTATTTTAGCATTTATTCAAACATCCGGGTATTTTAGTTTGGTTCAATGTTTGAATTTGGTTAGTGGCGGAATGTTGCAGCAGTTTTGAGTTCGTTGCAATTTGTTAAAAAAAATTATAAAAAAAGGAAAAGAAAGGAAAAAGAAACATTGATGATTAGTACAAAAAACATGTATACATACATATATGTACATAGGTATATACAAACATATAACTTTATTAAAATGCATTTTATTAATATCTACAAACATACCGTTTGCATGGAGTTCATGCAGTCTGTTTTTTTGCCCCAGGACAAGTGTTAAAATAATTTATTTTCATTGGCAAAAAGTTATAAAAATAAATTTTTATACATGTTCTTGTCATAAAGTTAGATTGCAAAAAAATTATTTTATGAAATTCTTTTATATGCTTTAATTATGATTTAATTGCTTTTACATTAAAAAGCCATTTATTTCGGATGATATTGGCAACTTTAAATTAAGATGTTATGCATTTGTTGTTTATATCTTGATAAAAATCTAAATTATTTATTTTACGAATTTATGATTTTACAATTATATATACGAGTATATACATATATATTTATCATTTTACAATTGTATATTTTTATCATTACAATTTGATCACATTTTATCATATGTTATCCTATTTTATCATATTTTATCCTATTTTATAATATTTTATCATATTTTATCATATTTTATTATATTTTATTATATTTTATTATATTTTATTATATTTTATAATATTTTTATCATATTTTATATTACACAGTACAACACATGATTTTGGGACTCTGAGAATTGGACGTGAAGTAGCTCCAAAAATAAGAACTTCTGCAACATTCGTTTAGTCAAGTTGGCGCAATTAATAATTAATAATAATTTTTTGCTCAAGGTGTATTTTTACACTTTTTCTATATTTTTTTCTCCATGTATATCTCTTTTGTGTTTGAAACAAAGATGTAGAATTCGGAGAAAAAATGCTTAACAAACCTACCCAAAAATAGTGCATCCAGTGCCTTAAAAATCGCAAAAATGTCCACAAATTCATAAAATATCTGTCAGTAAAATATTGAAAAATACCTCACAAAGTGTTAACATTTAGTGGAATATTGATTATTTAACAACATCTATACTACTTATTTGAATCCTCTGAAATTCTACACATAGCAGTGACTAGTTTATTAGTCACTATTACCTCGAGAAAAATGGGCGACGTTGCCAGGCCCCTTTGGTACCTCCCACACAAATGGACAATTTTGAACCAAAAGTTAATAGCTTATACAATTATTACCAGTGCATACAAAGACTTGAAATTTTGTACAGTGTAATGGTTTAACAGTACCTACAATACAGTGAAAAACGGGCATTATTGCCACGCTCCTTTTTGTACCTCCCACACAAATGGACCATTTTGTACCAAAATTATAACTTATAACTTGAACACCAGTACATACAAATACTTGAAATTTTGTACAGTATAATGTTTTTGGACTTGGTGATAGCGCTTGGTGATAGCGCTTAACTATATTTGGCAATAATGTAGCTAAGAACACGTAGAACAAAGACTGTAAACATATCATGCCAAAAAAAGTTTGTTTTCCTGCACTTTTTTTCGAAAAACATAGGATTAAATTTATTTTTTTTCACTTTTTTCGGCATAACTTTAAGGGATCGCTGATTTTGTACTAACAATTTTTTGTACAAATATTGTTAGTACAAAATCAGCGATCCCTTAAAATTATGCCGAAAAAAGTGAAAAAAATAAATTTAATCCTATGTTTTTCGAAAAAAAGTGCAGGAAAACAAAATTTTTTTTGGCATGAAATGTTAACAGACTTTATTCAACGTGTTCTTAGCTACAATATTGCCAAATATAGTTAAGCGCTATCACCAAGTCTGAAGTAGCTGTTGCTCAAAAACCGATGACACCTTTTTTCAAGGGGTCCACTGATTATCCGAATCTTTCGAGGCCCATAAAAAAAATTGGTCACCAATCTCGCCAAACTGAGTATAGGGTTATACTACCATTTGGTAGTAGAATCGAACCTATACCATCAGAGCCGTGTATTTTTTTCACTGTTGCACAGTGTTATTAATTGAGCCAACTTGACTAAACGAATGATGCAGAATTTCTTATTTTTGGGGCTACTTTCACGTCCAATTCTCAGAATTGAGTCCCAAATTAGATTTAATGATTTAATGATTTAATGATTTAATGATTTAATGATTTAATGATTTAATGATTTAATGATTTAATGATTTAATGATTTAATGATTTAATGATTTAATGATTTAATGGTTTAATGATTTAATGATTTAATGATTTAATGATTTAATGATTTAATGATTTAATGATTTAATGATTTAATGATTTAATGATTTAATGATTTAAAGTTTTAATGATTTAATGATTTAATGATTTAATGATTTAATGATTTAATGATTTAATGATTTAATGATTTAATGATTTAATGATTTAATGATTTAACGATTTAATGATTTAATGATTTAATGATTTAATGATTTAATGATTTAATGATTTAATGATTTAATGATTTAATGATTTAATGATTTAATGATTTAATGATTTAATGATTTAATGATTTAATGATTTAATGATTTAATGATTTAATGATTTAATGATTTAATGATTTAATGATTTAATGATTTAATGATTTAATGATTTAATGATTTAATGATTTAATGATTTAATGATTTAATGATTTAATGATTTAATGATTTAATGATTTAATGATTTAATGATTTAATGATTTAATGATTTAATGATTTAATGATTTAATGATTTAATGATTTAATGATTTAATGATTTAATGATTTAATGATTTAATGATTTAATGATTTAATGATTTAATGATTTAATGATTTAATGATTTAATGATTTAATGATTTAATGATTTAATGATTGATGATAATTGAATCATATAATAATAATTATATGCCTCTTTACGGGATTTCACTGGCGATTTTCAATCTTAAATTAATATTATATATGTATATATATATAGTTAGTAAAAAACAATGGTGTTTTTTCCCATCGTAAAATGCGGCCACAAAATAAATGTAAAACCAAAAATATCCTTGTCCATTTTGAAATAAAAACTAAGTTCCTCGTTGAATGCTAAATAAAAAAGTTTCCCCCAAAGCTTTTTTAACTATTTGCTGTCTGCTCTCTGGTTTTTCATTTCATTCCATTTTATTTAAATCCACAACAACACTTACCATTGTAAATCCAAGTGATGTTCGGACTGGGAGCACCGACAGCACGGCAGGAAACAGTCGCATCTTTACCATCCAAAGCGGTCACATTCTGTGGTGGCACCTCCATAATGGGCGCTGAAGCTATAATGGGTGGCGAAAAAGACAAATGGGGGAACATCAGAAAAAATTAACAATATGAATGGAATTAAAAAGCGAGTTTCTTCTTAAAAAAATATGTATATGTGTTTATGTATATCTGTGAAAAACTAAAACTAAAAATATTCCAAAAAATTGGTGAGTTTGAGTGAATGGTGTTTGATGATAAAAAAAAAAGTGTGCTGTAAAAAAATTCAACAATCCAATTATAGCCTTAAAAACGTTTAGAACGAAAATAACTAAAATACAAAAAAAAGTACAAAAATGGTTCGTTTTAGGTTCAAATATAATCGCCCTTAAGGTAAAACGGAAAAAAATGGAGACTACCTATATTTATGTAATTTGTGGTGATTGCTGCAGCTTTGAGTACCACAGCCATAGACAGACCACTTTAAAGCTATTAGGTGCTTATATTTTTACCATTGTTTAGGTTTGTGGAAACTGTTGCTTCTATTGTTATAGCTCTAATGGTCTTGTGGTCATACATGAATTGAAGTTTGGAATATCTGTTAAATATTTACCGATTTAATATACTGTACAATTAATCTAAAATTTACACTTTTACCGAAAAGAAGAAATATTCTAAATATTTAAATGTTAGAAGATTTCAGATTACAAGACCACAACTCAGGTACACTGGGAAAATGTTGTTCATTAAAACAAGTACAAATTCCTCTAAAACAAAAAAAGATTTAAATCAACTCTCAAGAATAGTTTCTTTATATTCAAGAAACGTTTTCATATACATTCTACAAAACGTTTTCATATACATATTTCGTCATCTGAAGTCCAAAATGAGAAGCAAAAAACGAGATAAAGCGATTTTGATATGAATTTTCGAAATATTAGTTCGAAATAAAATACCAATTGCAACTGATTGTGTCGTTGGATTCTGGAAAAATTTAAATATTGTGTATTTTTAGATTTTGTAACAATTTCAATCGTTGTTAAGTAATTTTAAAATTCACTCATAAAGTGGTAAACTTTAGGCACTGAGCTCTAAATTTTTGTATGAACGTGTACTTTTCATTTTCGTGAGCCTCAATGTCAATGTGTTATTGTGACCACGTGTTGGTCGATTAGATCAAGTATCGGCAGCAACAGAGCCAGGGTTGTGGAGTTGGAGTCGGGCCAATTTTTCCGGAGTCGAAGTCCGGAGCCGAACAATTATAGTTTACTTCGACTACGAGATGAATTGTGGAAAATGTACCATAGAGTGGTGTCTATCGAAACTGCAGTCAATTCTATCAAGCAGTTAAAACCCTCTATAAATTTTTGTATTTGTTTCTATTAAATTTTTGCAATAGACAGAAAGTAACTGAAACATATGGTCTTGAACCGAATAAATTCTGACTGAACTTAATATAATTAATTTTTCCAGTGTAGTCGATTGAATTTACGGAAGGCATCATTTAAACAGTTTCATATGTAGTTTAAATTCGGTCAACAAAAGATGTCTGTGTATATTGTGAATATCGGAATATGCTGGGGATTGGGTGGATGGCCGCCTACCTATCCTCCAGCTTATTTCTGTTGGCATTTCACATTTATTAATGGTCGATAGCAATGCTGTGCATCTGACACCGGTGTGTGTGTATCTGGTCGTAGCATAATGAGAAATTCCATATTAAGCATGCCACAAGGGAAATACAAAAGACGATATGAAATTTGGAATACTTTAAGTTTAAAATCAATTTCATATGAATAACATTGGGGGAGGATAATATTCACTAGATCTGCCTCAGAAATTTGCAGGAGGCCATAAACCAGGCAAATGTTATGGGACCTGTGTTATTTTATGTCGAAAATCTATGCATTAATACAGTCAAAGAAGAAGTAAGAAAATTGCAGATGAGAAAACCGACTAACGAATAAACACACCTTTTGTGTGGGAGATGTCAGAATGGCGGAACATTCATACAAAATATGAACGCTAACTTTGTGTGGAAATTGCACTATGCAAAAACAATTTTTTTGTGTCCAAGGCCTAAACAATTTTTTTGTGTAGATTGAGAATTTAATTCCATAAAATCAAAGCCAAAAATTTTTTATGGTAAATTTGTCGGCGGCGGCTTTTCGACTTGTTTTCGGCTTGCGATTTATTGGTCAACGTAGCATACAAACATTTATATATTGGAAGTACCTGGGTAAAATTTGATTTTTTCCTTTAATAGTAAATCTAGCATAAAAAACGATTCAACATTTTTCTGTAAATAACGATGTTTCAAAAAGTAAGGAACGGATATCTCGTAAAAGTAGCAATATCAGAAAACTTCTGATTCTGATACACTACATATTGAATGATGAGTATGTTGACAATTTGACTTTTTTCTCCGAAATCCCCAGTGAGCGGCGCGGGGTCGCCTTCGGCGGCTTATCTGCTAAACCCTGTCTGGGTTCGTTCTCTGGCCGGGATTTGCATCAAATTTCAAGTAGAAACAGTGGTTTAATAACAGTCATTAAAGAATTGGAAAAACTTTTGATTTTTTTCAAAAATAATCTTTTTTTGCTGACATGAAGAAGACTGACACGAAAAACAGAAAAAGAATCGCAAAAAATTGTTTTATTCCATTTTTCAATAATCAGCATTCTAAAGAAGAAAATAATCCATATTGAAAAATCTATGGTAAATGTAGAAATTATAACCACAAACGGACGGACATAGGTTGAATAACTTAAAATGTTTTGAAATGGATATCGCCTATGTACTAATGGTGCTATCTTTTGTGCCAAAAATGCTACATTTTATCTGTCTTTCGTCCAAAAAATGCCTTTTTGTTTTCGTTTGTAAAAAAAATGCTGCACTGTCGAGGGTAAAAAATGTCGCTCTTGTACGGTGCAAAAATGCAATATTTCAGCCCTGTATTTAATCAAAGGAGGCTGCCCTACAAAACATATGTTTTTCAGCGTCGAGAAAATAGCCTAAATACCCGTCGTGGACATTATTTAGGCGGCGCCGTGGGGTATTCTATGTTTTTAGTTTTTTTAATAGAGTTAAAAGGCAATTTTTCTGCATTTTTTGCATTATTAAAATGCAGATCTCTGACAGGGCAACATCTTTTTTTAGAAAAAGAAAACACCATAAGGCATGTGGTCTTAGGTCAGTCCTTCATTGTGTTACACTTTTCGTAGCAAAGAACGTATACACTTCTCCATCAAGGTGATGATATAAAAAAACAGTTTTGAAAACATTTCAAGTTACTATTCCCCACAAAAGTATTTCAACTAAATTAAAAAAAACATTTTGTTTACAACAATAAAAACAATTTATTATGATAATAATGCACATTTTATTTCAATAAAATTACACTTTTCAAATGCAAAACATCTTCCCCAAAAAATAAAGAAAAATATATTTTTGTTTCACTTTCTTTGAATTATTAATGATACTAAATTTATCATTGGCAAATTTTCTATTTGCCAAATAGATATGTATGTATGTATATATGCAAAAAATGAATAAAACCTCCAATATTTCCCTCGATGACATCTCACAGCAAATATTTTCTTTTTTTTGTATAATTTTCTAGACAACATATTTTTGTGTTGTTGTTTCCCCCGCAACATTAGTATGAGTACTATTCAATTCGTTTTGGAGCATTCTTTTTGCAATATTTAATATAATAGAAAGTTTTTTCTGAAGAACTCTGTGGTGCGATTCTTTTCTGTGGTGAGTTATCTCGAAAACAAAAATGTGAACGACAATATAATATAACGACAATGGCAAATACAAGTGGATTACGTTTTGCTGGGAGCGGGCACAGACGCATAGCTTTGGAATTTATACAAAGACACAGTATAACATTGTTAAAAGAGAGAGGGAGAAAATGATAAATAAAAACCAGTAAGGAAAGTCTAAAGTCGGGCGGTGCCGACTATATGATACCGTACACAACTCTATTAAGATTTGATAACAATTAAATATCCTATGTAAACTTCGATTAAAATTTTTTTTTACAATTAGCCAATTCGGACGGAACATATACAAGGGAGCTATATCTAAATCTGAACCGATTTTCTTCAAATTGGGAAAATTTGGTACATTGATCATCAAATTTGGATGTAAAATACAGTTTATTGGTATAATTGGCCAAATTGAACGAAATATATATATGGGAGATATATCTATATCTGAACCGATTTTTTTCAAATTGAGCAATGTTGGTCCATAGATCAAGTAACTCTATCATGCTAAATTTCAAAACATTTGGATGTAAAATACAGCTTGTAATGGGCTAATGGGCCAAATCGGACGAAACATTTGTATGGGAGATATATCTCAATCTAAACCGATTTTCTTTAAAATGAGCAATGTTGATTCATAGCTAAATAAACTCTACCATGCTAAATTGCAAAACAATTGGGTGTAAAATACAGTTTCTATAGGGCTAGTGGGGCAAATCGGACAAAATATATATATGGTGGCTTTAGCTAAATCTGAACCGATTTTCTTCAAATTCGGCAATCTGGGTCCATGTATTGAGAAAATCTACCATGCTAATTTTGAAAACGATTGGATGTAAACTACAGCCTCTATAGCTATAATGGGCCAAATCGGACGAAACTTATATATATCGGAGCTATATCTAAATCTGAACAGATTTTCTTCAAATTGAGCAATGTTGATCCATGGATCAAGATAATCTACCATGCTAAATTTCAGAACAATTGGGTGTAAAATAAAGCTTCTATAGGACTAATGGGCCAAATAGGACGAAACATATATATGGGGGCTTTAGCTACAGCTGAACCGATTTTCTTCAAATTCGGCAATGATGGTCCATGATTGGATGTAAAATACAGCTTTTAAAGGGGTAAAGGGTCAAATCGGACGAAACACATATGTATGTATATGGGAACTATACCTAAATCTGAACCGATTTTCTGACATATATGGTTAAATTGACTCAGCTAGTGATTCTGAGTCGTTCGGTATACTTTAAGGTGGGTCTATCTGTAGTAATTCTAGGTGTTACCAACATCTGCCATGAAACAACCTTATAATACCCAGTACCACTGTGTGGTGTAGGGTATAAAGATGCCACAAAATTTGGAGAATAAATTGAATATTTGTTTTCTTTGTTTGTTTTAAAGTAATTTAGATAATTTTCAAATGAAATTGTTAACAATATTATTTTTTGGAGAAATAAAGGACCCATTTAAGCAGGAAAAATGCCAAACAATTTATTGTAATATATTTAAATATGGTTAGTTTTCAGTAGAAAAAGTAATTGCATTAAATTTGACATTTCTTCTGGTAAAAAAGTGTTATACATCGAAAGAGTGACCTGTGTTAGGTGAATTTTCGTTTCAGGACATTTTAAATAATTTTAGAGTTGCAGGTCACGTATATTGTGGTCAAATAAATTACCACATTATATACCAAGTCTATTGGACTATTGTAATAGTTCTCCAGATATTTCGTTTTAAATAATAATTCGTTAATGAATAATGGGAGGGACCATAGCAGGTTACGAACACTGCTGTCAAATTCATTTGAAAAATTGTTCAGGACTCTTGGTCAATATATACTTCAGATATGCGTTTTCAAAAATGGAGTCATATTGGTCGTCGGGGTCACGACCTCTTGATACATGAAAATTTCAAGAAAATCGGTCCGCTGATTTTGGTGCTTAGGTGGGACATACAAACATAAATTTACACATTCTCTTTACATACTCGTTTATTGAACTAAATGTGTATGTGCGATGTACCCAACAGCGTTACCGTTGGAAAATTTCAAAAAGGGGCACCAAAAGGGGATTTTTTCGAAAAAAGGGGCAACTGATCATTAAAAAAGGGGGAACAAAAAAAACAAAGCTTAACATAAAAAATAAGTAGGTAACATTAAAAAAATTCATCCATTTACACGAAAACTAAACAAAAAATACAATGTTATAGAAAACTTCCTATGATGTATACTAAATATATTTTATCACATACATTTCTTTATTTATAAAGTTTAGTTACTTTTTTGTAACTTCTTTTTTATACTTTCTAATTAGATCTGTGCTTGAGACAGATGTGTTTTGTATTGAGTTATTTTGATCTCACAATAACTCTGTTTAGAAAAAAACTTATATGTTTATGTACTTCAACCTAATGAAAAATACTTATCCATATATTTGTTACATTTAAGAAATCACTCAAATTATTTGTGTTGTTGCATAGACGCCGACCTATTCGCAGAATTTTCACCAATAAGATGAAACGGTGGAAATAAATTATCATATGCATACACATACAAAAGATAAATGTAAATCGTTTAAGCATTAAATAAGCATTAAATAACCTAATTCAGAAAGTAGCGCGGCACAAAAAATCGAAAAGGGGCACATTTAGTATCAAAAAATGAAAGGGGCGCGAAAGTAGCACGGCTGAAAAAAAGGGGCAAATATGCCACTTTAGTCGCACAACGGTAACGCTAGTACCCAAAAGGGCGTGTCAATGGCAAAATTGGTCAAATTTTTTAATCAACTATAGTCACTACAAAAATATGGCATTCCTGAAATAAATTTCCGCAAAAAAACTAAAAAACTCAAAACTTTTTTGTAAAAGCGCACTTTTTTTTTTGATTTCTTTTTGGATACACGAAATCTTAGGCCATTGTATATCTATCAAACTGAAGATGAGCGTCAAAAAAATAGAGTTTGAACCACATACTTTAGTATAACTCGAGAACAATTTATGCTAATTGGTTCAGGAAAGCTTTAGAGAATCATAAATTAAGTAGAATTCAGCTTCTTCTAATACATTTTTTTCATCCCATCAGATTTTTCAAAAATATATTACAAAATATTGTAAAATACAAATTGTTTGAGAAAATTTTAATTAAAAAAACATAATTTTTATTAGGCTGCTCGGTAATGAACATAATGAGACAATTTTGAAGAAACTATTTGCATAACTTAAATATTTATAGCTATTTAATTGAGTGTTATTGTTCTATCGTAAACAATAACAATTGTGAATTTGTTCGATGATTTTAAGAGGTTTTAATAAAAAAATTATTAAAATTTTTTCTCAAAAAAATTTTTCGCAAAATCTTGTGATATATATCCGTTGATGGGATGAAGATATTATATTAGAAAAAATGAAGGCTATTTACTTTAGGATTATTTAATTACGATAAAAGGTTCACCAGTTATGCTAAAAGATGTGGTAGAACCTGACTGGTTTTTATTAAAAAGTTGGAAAAAAAACTATTTTTGGAAAAATATTTATATCAAATTGGACTTGGTGCAAGTTTCATCCCGATCAGAAGACATCGATTTTAAAAATGCACTTACATGACATGAAATCCCCCATATAAGGGGGTTTTCCAATAGGGATTTTTCATTGTATTCAGTAGTGTTTACAATTTCACCATGGAGAGATATACGCAAGAACAACGTTTACAAATTATTCAGTTTTATTATCAAAATAATCGTTCTCCAATTGCAACTTTTCGTGCGCTAAGTCAATTTTTTTTAAAATAAAAAAAACCCTTTCCAGATGACCTTCGACCTTGAGCAATATTTCAGCTCTCGTTAAGAGCTATCTTTTTGCCATTGACCGATTCCCGATCCGTCGTACCGTTAAGTAGCTAGAGCAAAAATAAACTTTCCGTTTACATTTGAAAATGATGCTAAGTCCATTTTTTTATAAATCCAAAAAAAAAAACACTTCCAGTCGACCTACGACCTTGACACCCATGAGCAATATTTTAGCTCTCACTAAGAGCTATCTTTTTGCAATTGATCGATTGTGGCTGCGTGCCACACAGCAAATGAAACAATTGAATTGTTGCGAGAAAAGTTTGGAGATTCGGTAATTTCAAGAAATTGTGATATTGAATGGCCTCCAAGAAGTTGTGATTTAACAGCATTAGACTATTTCTTGTGGGGTTATTTGAAGTCATTGGTCTTTCGAAATAAACAAGACTCTCTTCAAGCTTTACAAATCAATATTGAACGTGCCATTCATGACATATAACTTGACATAGTGGAAAAAGTGCTCGAAAATTGGGTAAATATAGTATAAATTATCAATACACTTCTCCGCTAAAGTAAGAGTATACCAGCGATAAAGAACAATGTTAGTAGCAGTCGTAGAAGGAAGAATCTAGTAAACATCAGCAAACTGTTTGTACACAGAAATGTCATAGGTTGATTTTAAAAATTCTGAAAATACCTTCAGCATTTAGTTCAACTTTTTATCAGTTATAAAAAACCCATTAAAACCCACTGTATCATAACGTTTAATAACGAAAAATAAAATTGAACAATATGCAGTTATTGAGCCAAAATCATAAGTCAACAATTCATCAGTAGTATTTAAATACCACTTCAACATCCAATAATTCCATCATTCCGTAAAATTTGCCCAATAATAATTCTGTGGTAATTTCCATTAAATATACACGCAATTCTTACATACATATACATGCATATGCAGATTTAAAACATGTCAACACTCTATCCTTCCGGATGTAAGGATGTAAATACTTTATACATAAAAAATTGTATAAATATACATGCAATTAAAAGAAGAAAAATAAAATCTGGTGTTACGAAGTCAAATCTAGAGGGACCTTTGTATGGGGGTTATATCAAAAGATGGACCTATAACTACCTTTCCTCGTGTAAAGGATTCTGGATATAAAAAATGCCAACTACCAATTTTCAGCCCGATCAGTTGAAACGTGTGGTCTCTGTGGCGTTAAGAAGTCAAATCGGAGAGATGCAATAAATGGGGACTATACAAAAAATTAACCGATATTCACCATTTTTGATCCCAAAATACCTGCAGATATAAGAAGTATAGTATGTACCAAATTTCAGCCACATAGCTCAAGTATTATATATTGTAGCGTGATTACAACAGACGGGCATGGCTAAATCGTCTTAAAATTTTACGGCGATTAATAATATATATACTTTATGGGGTCTCAGATCAATATTTAGTGGTGTTACCAAAATGTTAACACATACCGAATTTAAAGGCAATCGGTAACTCCTGTCGAAAGTTATAGTGTGCCTTGCTCAAATGACTTAAAATGACCCAAAAAGGTTTTTCGCCAATTATTCTAGGGGTATCTTGGGTCATTCCTTCGATGTGTTATACATTTGGTCCTCAGTAACCGATATATACACTCGTTCACAATAGTGAGGTATAAAACATGATTTTGTTGAAATTCTCTTACTTCTACCAAAAGAGCTATAACTTCTACATTTATCCAGAGATTTTTTCAAATAGGCTTTGTTTTCTTCGTTATGTTTTTCTAATTTGTACGGGGTTTTCATGCCACCAAAAACCAAGTTTTTTGAAAAAATCGTTTTTTTCTAATTGTTTTAACGACAGTTAAAACTGCAAGCTTCTGTTTCTACATTTTTAACTCTCATTTTTTTTCTTTAATGTAAAGGTTATCCTGACTTTAGCGATGTTTAGGGTCTTGGGTTATTCCTTCGATGTTTCATACTTTTGGGCCTTAGCCTTCATCCAGAGGTTATAATACAAAAAAACTAAATTGACAAAATCGATTCCTTTAAATCTCGTTTTTGTTCTTATTCAACATTCCACTCTAATGTACGTTTATATGAATATCCTTTATGTACAGATATTTCATAAATTTTGTTGGCACATTGCCAATGTTCGATATAACCAATATTTATAGAGACATTTATTCATTAATTTAACGATATCCTTGGTTTATTGATGAATTACGCCCAACATTGGCCGCCATGGCATTTTAATGTATCACATCGCTCGTTGTGTCGTGGGGTGGCCGTTAAAGCAACCATAATACGAGTATAACCGATATTTCCCCCTCTACTACGTTTGTCTTTGTTGTTGTTAATAAATTCAACCATAAATAAGCCATATGTGTTCACTCAAAATTACATGCCACGGGTTTTTCCTGTGGTGTTTTTCCTGCTGCTCCTGCTGATGATGCAGCATAAGAATGAAGAAATATATTCACTGAATCATTTGAATTAAATTAATGTGGAGTATGCAAACCACAGAAATAATTGGAGAAAGGGGGGGGAAGAGCTATTTAAATAGACTGCCTCGATGATTTAATACTGGGGGAAGCAGGTGCTTCATACTACGTCTTTGGCTGCATACGAAAAAAAATAATATTCATAAATTTAATGGTTTATCAATAAACCCGAAATATGTACTGTATATATATGTATATATATATATATACAACCTACCATTCGTTAACTGATTGTTCAGCGAGAGTAGTAGTCAGAGAGGTTAAATATAAATTATTTTTGTCATTTTTAATAATTTCATTCAATAAAACAACAATGCGTTAATGGCAAATATTCGTTTTTCATATTATATTCACACAGAACAAATAAAAATATCTCAAAAGGATAATTTATTTGGTGTTGGCAGACAAGCGGCAATATTGTTTAATAAAATAACTACAGTTTGTCCGAAAAAGGGAGAAACTAACTAAGTCCATGTGATTATCCACAGTGAACAAAATGCATAATGAAATAAAAATAATTATGCCAGAAAATAATGCCTCTCTGTTATAGAAACAAATTTAAAGAGTACACTACCCTTTTTGTGGTACACTTTTTGAACTTTTGCTAAACCAAATTTGATTTAAATTGTCATATCAATTTTCGCAATGATGTACCAAATTACAAATATTTATAACTTTTGATTATGAAAAATATAAACAGAAGTTTCCTTTTTTTTCGAATTTAGAAGAAGAAGCGGTGACAAACTTAGCTGACCTGCCGTGTTTACTCACAATCAAGACAATGCACCAGTTCACATATCCACTATTGCAACGGCCAAAATCAATGTACAAGTAAGAAAGTTCAGTCGGGTAAACCGACTTATGAATCCCCTCACCTTGAGTCCCAAAAAAATATTCGTAAATTTATTAATTTTTTAGTTTTAGTCAAATTATTATCAATTTCAATTGCATTTAACAACTTTAAAGTATGTACTGGTATTCAAATTATAAGCTGTTAACTTTTGGTGCAAAATGGTCCATTAGTGTGGGAGGTACCAAAAGTGGCGTGCCAATAATGCCCACATTTCTCTAGGCACTATAAAAGCATTACACTGCACAAAATTTCAGTATTATTTGTGTAATTGATACACAAATAATACTGTAGTATTTGTGTGCACTGGTATTAAAGCTATAAGCTGCTAACTTTTGGTGCAAAATGGTCCATTCGTGTGGGAGGTACCATAAGGGGCGTGGCAACTTAGCTCACTTTTCTTGACGTGTTAGCGACTAATAAGCTAATACTATGTGTGGAATTTCAGAAGATTCGAGTAATTACTATAGAAGCTATTAAAGAACCAATACGGACGGATGGACAGACGGACGGACGGACATTGCTTAAATGGCTTACAATGACCCAAATCGCCAGGTTTGGCTCACTTGGATTACACTATGCAACAACATTTTTTTTGTGTCCGAGAAAACTTTTTTGTTTGATTGAGGCATTTTATTTGATGAAACCTAAACGATCTTGTATGGTAACGTTTTTTTTAAATTTTTTTTCTAGAACTCCAATTTTCATGGAACGTACCTTTAGTATTTGAACCATATGATGAGTCAATCGGTTACTCCTATCGAAAGTTATAGTGCGCACCAGCCAAGCAGATAGACGAATGGACACTGCTCAATTTATTTAAAATGTCCAAAATGGATTTCCGCCGAACATAATTGCGGTCTTAGGTTAATCCTTCGATGTGTTATACTTTTGGTTCGTAGCAATTGATATATACCCTTCTCTGTAAAGTGAGGGATACAAATTGAAAAAAGTGTCAGGCATCTTCCAGACAAAGTACTAAAATACATATTTAAATTTTCACAAAATGATGATGATACATATACTTTTTTCGATTTGTTCGACTGAAATTCTATTACTTATTCATTGCGTTTATAAATAAATCCCTAAAACGGTGAGAACCAAAAGCCTAATACTTATTAAAATATTAGAAAACCCAATTTTCTTAAAATTACCCAAATTAGACTTATGTTACTGTACCATTTATATATATATGCCAACCATATATATGTATTTGAGTGGTAGAGTTTGTAATAAATTTTAAAATATTTCCTTTTTATTTAATAACAAAGGATTGCATTTTTTTCTAAAACAAAGAATGCTGTTTTGTTTCATGTGAGGCCAAAATAGCCCCCATAAAATAGAATAGAAATAAAATACAATAAGCCTTGATTAATTTGTAAATAGACAAAAGCACAGTTGCTCTAAAAGCGCCAAAAATGTGTCCGCCTTCCCTTTGATGTCGGGATTTTATTGTTTTTTTGTGGACTATTTTTGTTGGACTTTTTTTTCTTATTCGGAGTTATTTAGCTCGTCAAAGTGGGCAAATCTGGGAAAAGGTTTGCGTTTTTCAACAAAGCAAAGAGAATCAACAACAATATCCAGCTCATGAATTATTTTTGATAATTAGATGAGGAAATTAAGCATTAATTCCATACCTCGATATGGGGCTATTGTGTAGTTAGACAAGGGAAAAATTGAAGGTCGTTTGTCAACAATACTGTCCCAAATGGAAATAGGGCTTTAAAATTTGTTCACTAAGGCGCAAAGGACGAAAAGGACATTAAAAGAAATTTATTCTGCTTTAAATAGGATTATTCGCATTCATAAAAAAGTTATTTTAAGCGGAAAAGATACCTTCTTAATTTCCCCAGGAATTTTTGGGGTAAATGATTCCAATGAAAAATTATCGCAAATTTAAAATTTTATAACTAAAATAATATGGACATAACATGTATTCGGATGACATGACTGGCAGTGCAACGTAGCGTATGATTGTTATTGGAAATAATTGTTAACACTTATACGTCACCCGGTCTTCGAAGTGATGTATGAGGGGTAACATTAATGGTGATTTCGATTCTGAAAAAAATGTTGTCCCGTCGAGGCGAAATTCTGTAAAATATTTGCTCTTTTCAGGTGGAACTGATATAGTCCATTTTGACCATTTTTTACAAAAACTTAACTGCCTATAACATTAATACCAGTGCATACAAACAATTGAAATTTCGTCCGAATATAGCTACGTTCTTAAAGTAAGTCCTTCGCTGTGATACACTTTTGGCCCATAGCAAATGCTATATATTACGTCTTACTTCATCAAAGTAAGTGTATACGAAGGCAACAACATTGCATATAACTCATTCATGAATGTATCATAAAATTTTACAAATACATATCTGCAACAGAAATTCAATTTCGATGCATTGAAAAATATTGCACAAATGTGATGACCATTTTCGAACATTTATTTCAATTGCAATTCACAAGAGTGTACAAAATTGTCCGGGTTGAAGAGAAATAGAAGAAAAACCTTATAAATACTGCATTAATATTGCAAGCATAAAGTTTACTGAAAAAATATACATAGTTTTTTCATTACACTCTGAAATGCCACAAAAAACAAAATAAACACACTGGTATTTTTAAAAACTATGAAATAAAATACCCATGGATACATTTATCAACGACATTATTTATTGGGAAATTGTTTGCACTCTTACAAATAACAGCCACAAATATGTAGAAAACAAAAGCAGAGTTCTGCTAAATTCATATCGCGATCAGAAATGAAAAAGGGCTAATCATGACAATCAAAGTGAAAATATTTTACGTTAGAAAAACTGAGTTTTCAGAATAATAATAACACTGTACTCGAAATGGACACTTTAAAAATGTAACAGAAAGGAGACCCTATAGATATACCTATTTCGACATTGCTGAATCGAGTGGTGATAGCCGTTTTTCTAGGATAGCTCTTGTTTTCGCGATATTCGATCACAATTTTTGTAAGGAAATCAGAGAGGTTAATTACCTTGGATGTGATTCTGAAAACAGCCAACCACGTTTCTCACACCTTAGCTCCAAAAAATTTAAATAAAATCATGTCATATGTCAAAAGTCATACAAATCGACGAAATTTTTAGTTGGTGCCTTTAAGAAAAATATTCAATATTCACGCAATTTTCGATTTTTGAGTTTCATTTGAGTTCATTTTGATGACAATATGTTGCTACTCGTTTCATATCAAATAAACTCAGGAAGGAGAAATTAGACAAATTAACAGTTTATTTGTGTTTTGAAGAAACAAAACTTTTGTAAATTAATTTGCATCTACCCCAACGTCAACATGAAACACAGCCAAATTGCAACAATATCACTCTGCAGTTAAACTACAATCAATCAAAACTTTTGCCGTATTAAATATGTCCCTGTGTGGAAATAATGAAGAACTTTTTGATATGTTCTCTCTCTTAATTATACAGAATTTCAGTGAAAGCACAAAAATTGGGTTAAAATAAATGATTACAATTTCTGTTGGTTTGTTGTCAGCGAAACTTTGTTGATAAGCGGACAACTTTAACCGAACCGAAGCCTCAAGGTAAAGTTGCTTCCTGGAAAAACATGTAATCCATTTTTAACATTTCCCCACGAAATGGGGGCTCTTTTTGCAATTTACATAACAATTGTTTAACTATGAATAATGGTACATAAATTCCATTATGAATTTCACAAAGGGGAATTGTGTACATACTCGTCCAATCCTTTAGCAGAAACGAATCAAATATTTTCGACTCAAGCGTACACTACATTAGGGTTCTATAAGTCGACTAATCGATTAATCGACTTTTTGACACAAAAAAGTCGAAGTCGTAAGTCGACTTTTTGTTTTTGAAAAAGTCTAAAAGTCGACTTTTCCATGTCGATTTTTTCACGTTCGTGTATTACAAAATGTATCTTACAAGGCTAAAATGAAAAAAGCGCGTTGTGGGTTAGACCAAAAATCTTTATTTAGTTGTATCAACACCAATATCGGATCAATTTGACAGTTAAAAATAAACGTGACAATATGAATACACAGTAATCACATATGCCATAACTCACCTTAGAGAGGAGGGTATATATCATATGCTACGAGCCAAAAGTGTAACACATCAAAGGAGTGACGTAAGACCCCAAGTATGTTTGGCAGAAATTCGATTTGCGTCATTTTAAGCCATTTGAGCAATGTCCGTCCGTCCGTTTGTCTGTCTGTCTTTAATACCTTCTGTACCACTTACTCGAATCTTATGAAATTCCACACATAGTATTAGTTTATTAGTCGCTAACACGTCAAGAAAAATGGGCGAAGTTGCCACGCCCCTTTTGGTACCTCTCACACGAATGGATCATTTTGCACCCAAAGTTAACTGCTTATATCTTTAATATCAGTTCATACAAATACTTGAAATTTTGTACAGTGTAATGATTTTATAGTACCTAGAGTCCAGAGAAAGGTGGGCGTTATTGGCGCGCTCCTTTTGGAACCTCCCACACAAATGGACTATTTTGCACCAAGAGCTTATAACTTTAATGCCGGTACATACTTTAAAGTTATTAAATGCAATTTAAATTGATAATAATTTAACTAAAATAAATAAATCTAAGAATAGTTTTTTGGGATTCAAGGTGAGGGTTTCATAAGTCGGTTTACCCGACTGAACTTTCTTACTTGTTTTAGTTATAAATAGTTTGGCATAATAATTCTACAAGATTTGTTTTGGACGACACCATCAATGTGTAATATCGATGACAATGGTATTCCAATACAGTCACGAGAATATTTACGAGATTAGGGGTTACTTTCGATATGTGGAGGACACTGAAAAATTAGCTCCTCTTTTTATCAAAAATGACTGGGCTTGTTGCCACAGAAATTCGCAGCCAAATATCTCTAAATATTTTAAATAAGCTGTATTTAAGGTTAATTGATTTGGACATAATTACGGCATATTAAATGCAATTGGACTTGATCAGACGATTTTTTAAGATTTTTATACCCTTTATTTTATTTTTATACACCACACTGTGGTACAGGGTATTATAAGTTTGTTTCACGGCAGATGTTTGTAACACCTGAAAATAATTTTTTATTTTCACCACCTTAAAGTATACCGATCGACTCAGAATCACTAGCTGAGTCGATTTAACCGTCCGTCCGTCTGTCCATGTAAAGTTGTTCGTCGACTACAGGTCGCAATTTCACTCCGATCGTTCTGAAATTGTGCAGTTTAGAGTATTTCGCAGCAGTTGAATTTGGTTGAAATCGGTTCAGATTTAGATATAGCTCCCATATATATCTTTCGTCCGATTTGGCCCTTTAGTCCTATAGAAGCTGTATTTTACATCCAATCATTTTGAAATTTAGAATGGTAGAGTTTCTTGATCCATGAACCAACACTACCGAATTTAAAGAAAATCGGTTAAGATTTAGCTATAGCTCCCATATATATGTTTCATCCGATTTGACTCTTTAGATCCAATCGTTTTTATACCCAATTTATACATGAATTACAAAATTTATATATCAGAGTTATTCAGTATTACGAGAGTGGTGTAGGGTATTATATAGTCGGCCCCGCCCGACTTTAGCCTTTCCATACTGGTTTTAACTTTTATATGAAACGACTTTTGCGAATTTCTGATTACCTGATCATTATTAGTTTTTTATCTTTTCTTGTATTTTACTACAAAATTAATGAAGAAAATTTGAAATATTCATATTTCATTAATAATGTCGAAAAGTCGTCTTTAATCGACTTTTTTATACTAAAAATTCAAAAAGTGCAAAAGTCGACTTCTTGATATTTTTCACAAAGAACTTATAGAAATGTTTAAAAGACGTTCTTTTGCCGTAACTACATTCGAATTCGATAAGAAATTCTGAGAAAAATTCGGAAGTAAGCATATTTTTAAAATTATTTTTGTTCCTCTGAATTTTCGCAACAATATTTTTTGGATAATCAAAGAGGTTAATCATTTTTGGGAGGATTTTAAGGTAAAGCCCATATGAAAACATGGAATATATCTGAATACCCCCGGATAATAGTAGTTAACAAAAAATTATATCGAAGGGTTGCGCATAATATTTTCCGGTATAATATGGCGTCCTAAACACAAAAAAGAAATTAAAAAAATTTTATGATAAATTATTTTCAATTATTTTTTTAAAATTCTTATTTTCCTGCGTGAATTCCGATTTTAACCATATTTATACCCTCACTTTAGTGTGACGAGGGTATATATCATTTGCTACGGAAAAAAATGTAACACATCGAAGGAGTGACCTAAGACCCCAAGTATGTTCAGCGGAAATCCGTTTTGGGCCATTTTAAGTCGAATGAGCAATGTCCGTCCGTCTGTCTGTCTGTCTGTCTGTCTGTCTGTGTGTCTGCTGGCTGGTGCGCACGATAACTCTCGAAAGGAGTAACCGATTGACTTCAAATTTCGTATGTGGTAATATTTTTTTCTATCTCCGGCTAAGTTCGAAGATGGGCCATATTGGTCCACTCCTTCTGGTACCTCCCCCACAAAGGGTTAAAATGTTGTGAAATATTGATTCTTTAATAACTGATATTATACGTATTCGAATCTTCTGAAATTCCACACATAGTATTAGTTTGTTAGTCGCTATCAACTCGAGGAAAATGGGCGAAATTACCACCCCCCTTTTGGTACCTCCCACACAAATGCACCATTTTTCACTAAAAGTTAAAAGCTTATAACATTAATACCAGTGTTTAGAAAAACTTGAAATTTTGTACAGTGTAATGCTTTTATAGTGCCTACAGTCCAGTGAAAAATGGGCGTTATTGCCGCGCCCCTTTTGGTACCCCCCATACAAATGCACCATTTTGCACCAAAAGTTAACAGCTTATATAATTAATACCAGTGTATAAAAATACTTGAAATTTTGTACAGCGTAATGTTTTTATAGTGCCTACAGTCCATTGAAAAATGGGCGTTAGTGTCAAGCCCCTTTTGGTACCTCTCCCACAAAGGTACCATTTTGCACAAAAAGTTAACAGTTTATAACATTAATATCACCGTATACAATTACTTGAAATTTTGTACAGTGTAATGCTTTTATAATGCCTATAGTCCAGTGAAAAATTAGCGTTATCACCACGCCCCTTTTTGTACCTCCCACACAAAATGGCCAAATTATACCACAATTTAATATCTCAACGTTAATATACCAGTCCATATAAACGGTTACAATTCGGCACAGTGCAATGTATTTAAAGTATCTACTGTTCAGCGAAATGTAGGTGTATTTCTTAAACCCCTTCTGGTACCTCCCACAAAAATTGACAGAATAATTTGTGAAATATTCAATATTACATTACTCACAAAGTGAGGGTATACCTTAGTCGGTTTACCCGACTGAAACTTTCTTACTTGTTTTTTAAGTAAAAGCTGGATAAATTTGGGATACCATTTGGACTAAAGAAATGCTGAAAATATCACTTTCATGTAGATAAATAAGCTTAGTAACTGTCGTCAAAACAATTTAAAAAAAATTTGATTTTTAAAAAAATCGTTTTTGGTACGAAAAATACAGAAAAACAAGTAAGAAAGTTCAGTCGGGTAAACCGACTTATGAATTCCCTCACCTTAAGTCCCAAAAAATATTAGTAAATTTATTTATTTTTTTTGTTTTAATTAAATTATTATCAATTTAAATTGCATTTAATAACTTTAAAGTATGTACTGATATTAAAGTTAATAGCTGTTAACTTTTGGTACAAAAAGGTCCATTTGTGTGGGAGGTACCGAAAGGGGCGTGCCAATAAGGCCAATTTTTTCTGGACTCCAGGTACTATAAAAGCATTGCACTGTACAAAATTTGAAGTATTTGTATGCACTTGTATTAAAGTTATAAGCTGGTAAATTTTGGTACAAAATGGTCCATTTGTGTGGGAGGTACTAAAAGGAGCGTGGCAATAATGCCAATTTTCTCTGTGTTGTAGGTACTATTAAACCATTACACTGTACAAAATTTTAAGTATTTGTATGCACTTGTATTAAAGTTAAAAGCTGTTAAATTTTGGTACAAAATGGTCCATTTGTGTGGGAGGTACTAAAAGGAGCGTGGCAATAATGCCCATTTTTTACTGTATTGTAGGTACTATTAAACCATTACACTGTACAAAATTTCAGGTCTTTCTATGCACTGGTAATAAAGTTATAAGCTATTAACTTTTGGTTCAAAAATGTCCATTTGTGTGGGAGGTACCAAACGGGGCGTGGCATCTTCGCCCATTTTTCTCGAGGTAATAGTGACTAATAAACTAATACTATGTGTAGAATTTCAGAGGATTCAAATAAGTAGTATATAATTTATTAAATAATCAATATTTCACTAAAAGTTCACCGTTTGTGGGGGAGGTACTAGAAGAAGTGGACCAATATGGCCCATCTTCGAACTTAGCCGGAAATAGAAGAAAATATTACCACATACCAAATTTGAAGTCAATCGGTTACTCCTTTCGAGAGTTATCGTGCGCATTAGCCAACAGACAGACAGACGGACGGACGGACATTGCTCATTCGACTTAAAATGTCCCAAAACGGATATCCGCAGAACATACTTAGGGTCTTAGGTCACTCCTTCGATGTGTTACACTTTGGCTCGTAGCAAGGTGATTATCTCCTCTCTAAGGTTAGGGGATAATTAGGGAAAACCCCAAACATGGTTTGTTCCATTATTTGAAGATAGCATCCTAAAGAAGAAAACCATGCCTATTTGAATACATCTATGGATAAATATAGAAATTATAGCCTTTTTTGTAGAAGTAAGAGAACTTCAACAAAATCTCATTTTTTACCCCAACTATTATGAATGAGTGTATATATCAGTTGCGGCGGGCCAAAATTGTAACACCTAAGAGACCCCAAAAATATTTGGCTTAAACCCGTTTTCGGCCGCTTTATGTATGTAATTTGAACAATGACGGACGGACCGTCTGTCTTTCGAAATTTCGTATATGTTAATATTTTTTCCTATTCCAGACTACGAATTTGCCACGCCCATTTTGGTACCTACCATACAAATGAACCATTTTGTACAAAAAGTTAACAGCTTATAACTTTGATTTCAGTACTAAAAATTTTGTGGAGTGTAATTATTATTAAAAAAATTGGAATCATTTTTTTTTGCGAAATTTTTATATTTTTATGTTTTTTTTCGAGCCAGCGAAATTTTTCTGTTTTATGGTTATTTTCGAGTCAGCAAATTTTTTTTTTAAATCAATTTTGTCTAATTATTTTATAGACATGCTAAACTTCTGTTTCGACGTGAGAGTGGTGTTTTCAGCATTTGTGGCCCACATAATTTTCTTTAATTTAAATTGTATCCCAGCTTTAGCGAGCGGATGCTTCAAATCAAATATGTATTTGCCAAATCCATTTTTTTAAAAAAACTTTACCATAAATAATTTTGTTGCTTGTTTTATGCTTTAGTCACCCCCTTAGAAAATCTCCGTGTAAAACAATGTACATCGTACATAAGTAATTTATATACCCTCACTTTAGTGGAGAGGTTGTGACATAAGACCCTAAGTATTTTCAGCACAAATCCGTTTTAGGTAATTTTAAGTCATTTAAACAATGTTCGTCCATTTGTCCGCCTGTCTGATTGGTGCGCATTATAACTCTTGAAAGAAGTAACGGCTTGACTTAAAATTAGGTATGTGATGTCCATGGACATGAGGCGTTAAAACGTCTCCTCTCTTCTCCTCTCCTCTCTAAGTTCAAAGATAGGTCATATTGGCCCACTCCTTCTAGTACCTCCCTCACGAAGGGTTAACATTTAGTGAAAAATTGATCCTCTAATTAATTCCATACTATCTATTCGAATCGTCTGTAATTCTGCACATAGTAATAGTGTCTCCATCACCTTGAAAAATGGCCGAAGTGGTTCCGCCCCTTTTGGTACCTTCCACACAAAGGGACAATTTTGAACTGTTTATTGCATTAATACACTGCATATAAATACTTGAAATGTTGTGCAGTGTAATGCTTTCGATATCTCCCACAAAAAAATGGACAAATCGTACCAAAGCTAAATGATTCAAAACGTTAATATTCGTGCAAAAAAACACAAACAATACTGTCTTTTAAGTACAAGCGTAAAATAGGCGTATTCGTGAACCAACTTCTGGTACCCCATTCCGGCGTATTTGTTAACCAACTTCTGGTACCCCATTCTGGTACAACATTCACATAACTTCTGCAGCCATCAGCTAAATGTCTTCTTATTTTTTATTTTAGACAATATTTCCAGTGACTATAGATAGACAAAGATTGAACAATTTTGTTCAACGTTCTGACATCTCCCTCCCGATGTATCCTATTATATTAGTCACAGAGTGAGGCTGTACCTTAGTCCGTATACCCGACTCAAATTTCCTTACTGGTTAAGTGCTATCTTCGCTAAAACTTCTCCTCATAAACATTTACTGTTTGTCATCTCCCAACAATTTACTCCACCCTATTATACAAGTACACAGTCGTATTGTGGGAATCCTTTCTTTTATTTTTAATATTTATTTGTTTGTTTGATTAATTTAATTGTTCTTTGGCCGTTGTTACATGATATGACAAAAAATTTTAAGGATTCGATTGTCTTACAAAGCCACCAATAATCTGCTGGAAAAAACCTGGCAAAAATCCTTTAAATTCAATACGACTGTCATAAAGGATTCTCATACTCATACTCGGTATGTGTGTGAGTATATCCTTATTATGTTGCTAGCACAACGCCAGACTGTTTGTGTGCATCCTTTCCCATTGGGTCTATGTGCCATGAAAAACGTATAAAAGCAATTTATACATAAAAAAACACGACATTAACAGTCATCTGATGACAGCAGCTACAGCAAGGACCCAAGACTCCATTCCATGTTCTCGTTAATGATGTTCATAATAAGCCGTAAAAAGCTGGCAATAATCCGGAAAATTTTTGTTTTTCCTGCACTACACTACACTACAGTCATAAAATCCTGCAACTACCCGGTGGGAGAGAAAAGATGCATAGCAAAAACAGATTTCTCGTTGAGTGTAAATTCCGTCAATATGGTAAAATGATTAAAACGCAACTTTATCACAACACCCAATCATTAATAACTTCGCACTGCAACAACCAAAGATGATACTGCCGCCCAGTGTGGCAATGACCACCACCTACTACATGAAGTAGGTAAAACGATGTAGCAAGACGTAGAACAACCTCAATAACGCTCAGCAACAAATTGTGGGTTTAAACCCGGAGCGACGAACAAAAGAACACAAAACACAACACTTGTATTTCGTATCCGTATCTTTGAACTAACAAAGCACATTGGGCTCATAAAAATACTTTAGTCGGTACATCACTAAGGTATAGCCTCACATTGTAAGTATTGTAACAGCGGACATATTTTTTTCAGAGTATAGTCATTGCAAAAGTTGTGTAAAATACAGAATATGAAAATATGATTTATGATTGCCTCAGAGGTTATGTATAAGTTATGTTTGAATGAGTCTGTCAGAATAATCTTGACAAATCCACCTATTCTGGTCTGAACAGTAGATATTTCAAATCTGTAAATTTTTGGAGAAGGATACTCCAAAGACACTGTACCTTACTGAATTGCAAGTGTTATTTTAGTAGTATTAACGTTAGAATAGGGCGAACATGCATCCAGATAATAGCGACATATAAACTATTTCTATGTGAGAAATTACCAAAGATTCGGATAGGTAGTACATACGTTATTAGAGAATCAATATTTCATTAAATTTTAACCCGTTGTGTGAGAGATACTAGAAGAAGTGGACCAATTTGACCCATCTTCGAACTTAGCCTTAGATAGAAAGAAATATTACAACATATCAAATTTAAGTCAATCGATTTCGAGAGTTATCGTGCGCAACAGACAGACAGACGGTTGGACATTGATCAAATAATTTAATGAGGGACCTGATCATACATGGGGCTTGGTCACTGCCTCTATATGTTACACTTTTTTCGCAACAAATCCACAAAAGAAATGGTATAATTACTCATTCAGTTGAGTCAAAACTGCTAGCTCATAGAAACCGATATTGATCGAAACAATAACACCTAACCTACTTTCTGGTGTAAGTTGACGATCTAAAAACGAAAAAAATATAAAAAAAAATTCATTTTGGCACTCCTTTTGTAACACCTCTAAGTATTGATTTGAGACACCATAAAGTATATACCGGGTTTTCCAACAAGAGGTGTTATTTTGAATCACCCGGTATTTCGGTAGCTGTCACTTTTGAAGATTTTATTCTTTGACATTTGACAAGTAGAAACTACGCCATTACTAAAAATGGAACGATACACGATTCAACGACGAATTGAAATTATTAAAATTCACTACAGAAATGATGAAAATCTTGCAGTTACAGTTCGCAAAACTAAAGCATTTTTGATGAGGCCCATTTCCACCTCGGTGGCTACGTCAACAAGCAACATTGTCGCATCTGGGGCTTGGAAAACCCAAGAGTTATTGTTGAGAAGCCTCTCCATCCTCAACGAGTGAATGTTTGGTGCGGTTTATGGTCCGGCGGGGTCATTGGACATCCTTTTTCGAAAATGATGTACGATCAACAGTTAGGGAGAATGGATTGCGCTATGGAGCGATGATTAATGATTTTTTATGGTCGGAGTAGGATGGTATTGATCTGGACAACGTTTACTTTCAACAAGACGGCGCTACCTGCCACACAAGCAACGAAAACATTGCTCTGTTACGGGAAAAGTTTCCGGCCCGTGTTACCTCTCGAAGAGGCGATCACAATTGGCCACCGAGATCTTGTGATTTAACACCTTGCGACTTCTTCCTTTGGGGCCACGTGAAAGATAAGGTCTACGCCAACAGCCCAGCGTCGATTCAAGACCTCAAAGATAGAATTCGTGAGGCTATCGAGGACATAGGGCAGCCACTTTGCGATTTGGTTATGGAAAATTTCATGAAAAGGATATGGTCCTGTAAGCGTGGTCGTGGTGGCCATTTGGCTGATGTTGTTTATCATTATTAACGGCATACCTTCCTCTTTATTATGAAATAATCATCCGATCATTATACCCTCACTTTAGTGATACGAGGGTATATATCATTTGCTACGGAAAAAAGTGTAACACGTCGAAGCAGTGACCTAAGACCCCAAGTATGTTCGGAGGAAATCCGTTTTGGGTAATTTTAAGTCGAATGAGCAATGTCCGTCCGTCTGTCTGTCTGTCTGTGTGTCTGCTGGCTGGTGCGCACGATAACCCTCGAAAGGAGTAACCGATTGACCTCAAATTTGGTATGTGGTAATATTTTTTTCTATCTCCGGCTAAGTTCGAAGATGGGCCATATTGGTCCACTCCTTCTAGTACCTCCCCCACAAATGGTTAAAATGTTGTGAAATATTGATTCTTTAATAACTGCTATACTACTTATTCGAATCATTTGAAATTCCACACATAGTATTAGCTTATTAGTCGCTATCAACTCGAGAAAAATGGGCGAAGTCGCCACTTCCCTTTTGGTACCTCCCACACAAAGGCACCATTTTGCACAAAAAGTCAACAGTTTATAACATTAATAACAGTGTATAAAAATACTTGAAATTGTGTACAGTATTATGCTTTTATATTGCCTACAGTCCAGGGAAAATTGGTGTTGTTGCCACGCCCCTTTTGGTACCTCCCACACAAAGGTACCTTTTTGCACCAAAAGTTAACAGCTTATAACATTAAAACCAGTGTATAAAAATACTTGAAATTTTGTACAGTGTAATGTTTTTATAGTGCCTATAGCCCTGTGAAAAATGGGCGTTATCGCCACACCCCTTTTTGTACCTCCCCCACAAAATGCCAAATCATACCACAATTTAATATCTCATAACGTTTTTACCAGTGCACATAAATGCTTATAATTCGGCACAGTGCAATGAATTTAAAGTATCTAATGTTCAGCGAAAAATAGGTGTATTTGATAAACCCCTTCTGGTGCCTCCCACACAAATTGACAGAATAATTCGAGTAATATTCAATATTACATTACTCACAAAGTGAGGGTATACCTTAGTCGGTTTACCCGACTGAAACTTTCTTACTTGTTTTATATATTGGTAATCGTCGTAAAATTCTAAGACGATTTAGCCATGTCCGTCCGTTTGTAATCAAATTTGGTAGAAATATTTCTTGCAGTTGCAGGTTGTTTGGGATTGCAAATGGGCCATATTGGTCAATGTTTTAATATAGCTCCCATATAGAGGTCGCTTCAAAATACGGTTTTTGAACCATAGATTCTACATTTTTAAAGCAATTTAACAAGAATTCATTACTGCAAAAATTTTATAAATCGGTTCATATTTTGTTATAGTCACCGTATAGAGGTCGCTTCAATATATATGTATTATGAGCTATAAATACCATATTTTCTAAACATTTTAAATGAATCTTTGCAGTTTGTACTTAATTAAGAAACGAATTCATCGAAGTAAAAATTTTTTAAATCAGTTCATATTTTGTTATAGTCCACCTATAGTTGTCGCTCCCAAAAAGGCTTAAGCCATAAACACCACATTTTCTAAGAAATTCAACTGAAACTTTGCAGTTTGTATTCTATTTTGACAAGAATTTGTCTCAATAAAATTTATACAAATAAAATTTTATTTTGTTGTAGTCCCCGCTATCCACACACTGCTGCATACGTTTTCTGAAGTTTTCATGAACTCTAACAAGCATGTCGACTGGTATTCTGCCAATTTCAGCCCCAATATTGTTAATTAGGTCTTCCAAGGTATATCAACTGTCCCTTAATGTTCAATATAATTAAAATATAAAATATTTTTTTAAGGTTTATAACTTTTTTATTTCATTCCCAAATAAGCAAATTACCGCGCTCCACCCTGTACAATTTACGTCTTTCAACGTTGGCAGAAAAGTCATTGTGAGATAATTTGCAGATTGTTAGATGTGTGAAGTTTATTGTCAGAAGAACATTTTGTTGGCAACACTGTCTACAAAATATTTTTATTGTCAATCCTGCATATAAATATTTGAAAATATTTCTTGCAGTCTGAACTGTCAATTCCCTTTGCCTAACAATCTGTCATTATGCGTACATTTGCAGCACTTTAACAGGGTTGACAACGTTGTCCGATCTAGCCATCTATACATAGCTCAACTAAACCACTGTAGCCATCCTAATTGCTAACGCGTATTCCGGTTCCATCGGGCTTGTATTTCAAAAAATATTTTCAAAATACTGAAATTATATTCCATGAGTCTACATGCCTCAATCTACACAACAAATAAGTTTTTTAGTCGTGGACACAAAAAATTTTTTTGTTATGAGTACATAGTGTAAACTTTCTTACACTGGCCCAATGTAGTTAACTGATACGAGTATCTATGCTACAAATCAAGCGTATTATCGCTTTGATTTCTGTTCGCATTTCCCTCTCATCTTCGCTAAAACGATTTCAGTTGATTTACACTTTTGTGGCGTTACTGAACCATGGTGCACAATTTTGCATTCACTGCTTGTGTACCGGTCTCTACCAACATTGGGGGTAGCAGCAATTCAAAAATAGCCACGATGCAATAAATGGATGCACGACACAAACATGTATTCCATTCTTCCATCCAACCCTCATGGACATACGTTTAAAGTACATGCGAGAGATGAACCTACAAAAGCTGCCATAATAAGCAGGCTAATAATTACCATAATAAAACAACAGAACCATGAACAGCAACAACAGCACTGAGTGCAGGCGCTAAGGAATCGTACCGTGTTATACATCGATCAGGCTTTAACCGGCCTATTTCCTTAATACGCCCACCCCTTTATGCCTGAATTGGCTGGCGTTAACCACTGACATGCAATGGCATGTGTTACTGTTACACTGCTCACTACTCTTGGTCTCTTTGAGTGCTCGGCCACATCCTTTGCTGGAAGTGTTAGCTACATGTGGTGGGCAGTGGAGAGAGAGAGTTGGCATGGAGCTACATACAAAGTGCTACTATAAGTAGTTCCCGATCCTGGTACATAGCATTTCCTAAAGCTGCTGTAGCTACTCTCAACAACTCATGTTTTGTTTGGAATTTAATTACGCCTTTTCATTGGGTCAAAAGAGTAAAAGTGACCAAGTTCAGAGACGTAGGGAATATTTATTCGAATAGCTAGGGTAGGATATTGGTACATTTGGGTGTTTGATGTAAGGTGGGAATGCCTAAGGGCGAATATTTATGGGCGCAAATTTTCGTAGCTTTAACTATGTTAAATGACTACCATAAAATATATAATTTTTATAACACCTATATAATACAATCTCAAGTTTTGTATATTAATGTAGTTCTTGAAACTGGATGTAAGCTAAAGAAAAAATATGTAAAATTTAATTTGATTTCATTAAACTTGAAGTAAGCTAAACGAAAATATGTGAAACTTCAGTTAATGTGTCATTCGGTTAGTGTAATCGAAAGTTAACTCGCGCACTTGTCGGCCAGGGAGACATACGGACTGACGTAGCTCAAACTATTTAAAATGTCCTGAAATGGATTTACCCTACAAATATATAAGTAGTTTTTCCTCAAGTGTCGCAGGTCAAAAATTAGATCTTTCTCAAATTCTCAGAAAATGTTGCTCTACTTGTGGGAGTAGTGACCCACAATATTAAAAAAATTAAATGAAAATTGGAGGCAGGGGACGAGGTCAAAGTTAGAAAAATTTATTTTTTCCTCTGTAATGGTTTTTTGCAGTTAATTTTAATGCTACAAAGATTAAGAAAATAGAAAATATTGTTTCTTAAGGAATTATCCGTGCCCTTTTCATATAAATATTAATTTTATCTTAAACAATTTATTTCTGTCACTTTTCGTGGAAATAGAAATATGAATTGTGATATCTCAGAATCGATCTAATTTTTTCCATTAAATTTGTTATAAAAAATGGTCCGTATGTACCCTACCGATGGCGTAAATTTTGGAGTGGTTCAGAAGATACATTATAATAACTGAAAATCTTCACCAAATTACAAAAAAAAAAATATTACGTATTTTCAACCATATTTTGTTTGTTGATTTTTTTTTCAAATATTTTTTCTTTGTAATTTGGTGAAAATTTTCAGTTATAATGTAACTTCTGAACCAAAGTCGTCCCCATTCCAAAATTTACACCATCGGTACATATGCAGCACATCACCAGAAATTATTCGAAAGTTGAAGGGCTTCAATCGGCAACAAAAACGAGCATATATTGTTACAGGGAAAATCGAAAGACAATTTAGACCAGCGAAATGATCTGCGATAGGAAGCGCCGGCATTAGTTATAGTTTAAACCGCGGTAACAGCCACAGGACGCCCATCACTCGTTTTCATAGAGCAAGGCTTAAAGGTACATCAACAAATCGACCACGGAGGGTGTACATACAGTGCACGAAATAATTATATTTACATTACTTTTCTTGTTCTTCTTTGACTCGAAAAAATATTAATATTTGTTTGTTTTTGCACAATTAGCGAAATAAATATAGGCATTTCCCTGGGCAACCCAAAATATTGCCTTATATTTTTGCAACTCATTGTTGAGCGTTTTTTTGGCAATGCATTCACATTTCCCGCATCACATTTACGCTTTATTTAAATTAAGTAATTCAAATGATTGCACTACACCATTTTCAACTGTAATTCGAAAAAGTCAATTCAATTTCGAAAAAATCAATTGAAATTCGAAATACACCAATTGAAATTCGAAACACATCGATTGAATTTCGAAACACATAAACTGAAATTCGAAAAACATAAATTGAAATTTGAAACACGTCAATGAAATTTGAAACACGTCAAATTTCGAAACACATCGATTGAAATTCGAAAAACATCAATTGAAATTTGAAACACGTCAATGAAATTCGAAACACACCAATTGAAATTCGAAAAACATCAATTGATCTTATAAACACTTCAATTGAAATTCGAAAATATAAACAAATCTATACATTGGATTGGGTAGAGTTTTTTCAAAAAATATTTTTGCTGATTAAATCTAAACATAAAGGGTGGTTAAATTTTAAGGGCCGATGTTGATTTTGAATAAAAGACAAATTATTTAGGAAATTATTGTCATTTCTTTTAATTATGATAATATTGGTATGGTTCAATTATGTATGGAACAAAATATCGGCCAAATGGCCGCCGCGACCTCTGCGGCACACCTCCATCCGACGGTCCAAATTTTCAATGACGCTGAGTCATTATTGAGGTTCTATGCCGTTAATGTGCCGAATTATCTCATCCTTTAGTTCTTGAATTGTTGCTGGCTTATAGACGTACACATTTTCTTTCAAATAACCCCAAAGAAAGAAGTCCTACGGTGTCAAATCACACGATCTTGGCGGCCAATTGACATCGCCACGACGCACAATGGGAAAAAATGGGTAAATACGCGCGCATAGCTGTATTTTTCATCTCACGACTATACCGTTAGATATAGAGTCATACGGTTTGGGCCACCTTCAAGAGAATTCTTTTGAGAATAATTTGGTGTAGCCAGATTTTTCTTACTGTTACTATTTATCGCACAGTGGTGCTTCAAAAGTGACTTTTGAAAATTAGTGTAAATCCCCGAATATCATGCCAACTTCAGTGATCTTGATTTTAAATTAAAGCTGACAAAATTTAGTTTAAAATCTGTTTCAGGTGATTTATTGTGTGTTGCTGCGTTTTAAATATGCAGACCATTGAAGTTCAAAAATATTTTTGTCAACATTGCGATAAAAGTCTACAAAACCTGCCATGCTTTAAAAATTGAAAATAAGACAACTTAAATAGGATAAAATTGTGGGCTGCAATATTTTTGAAAGCTGAAATTTTACTATAATGCACTTTAAACAATGGGTCGTAGACTGATAATAAAAGAAAAGTTAAATTAAAAACAAAAAATAATCGGTCCACCCTAATACACACAAACTGAGGAAGCGTATATATAAAAATTACTATAATCCTTATAATATTAATAAGATCTCAATTTTTAATCGTACTTGATAAAACCGTTAACGTGTTAATCCATTTATCCTCGTCCGTTCAGTACCGTTCGTAATTATTATCCGATCTTGCCGAAATTTCGCATATGTTATTTTTTTAACCACGAAGATGGATCTATATGTTTCGGGAAAATCGGTTCATAGATTGATATAGCTCCCACACATATTTTCTATATTTAAAGAAAAAAAGCACATATTTAAAGTACAAAAATCTGCCATAATCGCAAAAAGTCGCAGATAAACTAGGTACCGTTGGTTTCATTCCTAAGCCACCTCTCTTCTCTATGTTATATGGTAGTGATCCCACGTGATCCAAAAAAGTTGTATTCCATTTACTGTGGATAATTTTTTTGAAAAACAAAAAAAAAACTGTTTTATTTACTTTGAAATATCTCTTCGTTGGAAGGCGTTAAAAATACGTCTTATACACAAAAATTAAGATGAATAGTACTTTATTATATGTTGCAAGTCCTATCGCATTTCACCAATAAACGTGAATTCTACAAGCATTTTAGTATATGCATTTTATCATCGCAATGTTATTTGCATTTATTAGTAAAAAAGACAAACTTTGAATGGTCATAACTCGAAATCGCCTGGAGATATTTTCATAAAATTTGAAGATATTTTCATTAAATGTTATCCAGAATAAAATAACACTCCCAAAAAATTGATTTTTGAAAGATGTTTTCAAAGTCCTTCATCATATTTTCCCATCGTGCGACGTGAAATAACACGGCCATTGAATTTGTTGCCTACAGACCCGGTTTGCTGAAATTTGGAACAATTCTCCCGATTGTGGACACATTTGGTCGATTATGCTGATCAAAAAAACATCACGAAGTGCATTTTGATTTGAACGCCCATTTTCGTAAAAGGCTTAAAAAACTTTAACGCGTTGCTCGATTGTGTATCTTTCCATGGTTCAAATTGAGTTAGTCTGAAATTGAGAAATGTCAAATGAAATGCAGAAAACAACTTCATGTTTAAGTGTGGTTCACATTCAACATCGGTCCTTACAATTTAACCACCCTTTATAAGAAGTTTTACTGAAATATTTAAATCATTCCCCCTTCTAATATACGATGTGTTATATTATGTACCACACTTAATGTTTTTCGAGTATTTTGTTTCCTTGCCACATTCTGCCTCCCTGGTTTCAAATTCCAGCGGACTTGTAATCAAATGACCTGAATTATGACCGGGTTATTACAAAGTTATGATGTCAAAAGCCCATTGAATGTGTGGGTGAGTGAATGACCGCTACATAGAGACAAAAACACATACGCGCAATAATGTTACATACATATTTAGTAAATTGCATGCATTTTAATTTTTAGCTTTTAACATTCTAGCCTTCGGTCCCCCGCCAATTCTTTGGGATATATTAGCCCAACTTGTATTGGATACCTAAATACTCTTGGGGGAGGAAGGTTGGCTATTTCAATCATGCCATGGGAGAGTAATCAAATTGTCGAGTTTCCTGGTGAAACAAAAAAAAACAACACAAGGCATAAAATGTACAATATTCATTAAAGTTTTTTTTATCGTTTTTTAAATGCCGGAAAAATTGTAGAATGCACTAATGAATGTTTTTCGTTTTAAATAACTAAATAAATGAAGTCATAGCAGGGCCCTGAAAGGGAATGCTGGAGGTGTCATTTTTTAAATAAAGGTATCTACTAAAATTGATAGCCTTGGACTCTTATAAATTGAAGCGCCTTCGATATGCAATTATAGAAAATCTATTGTTCGACCAAAAATATCGCTAATAGACTGCAAGTTTTCCCTACAAACCTGCATCTGAGGGTGACGTGACGGTTTGACTGATTTAAAACCTCTGTAATAACCGGGGAAGGTCCGCAACCTATTTTTTTGGGTTTACCGACCGTCTCAAAAGCATAAAATGTCGCAAAAGTCACAAAGTATTATATTTTATTAGATATAAATTATAAAATATTCTTTGCAGAATTGCATGCCTTTGATGATTGACCTACTTTAAAATTTCAGGATTTAAATGCAGAACTTTCAAAAATTGTATTAGGGAAAATTTATTTAAATTCCTACACATTTGATTTTTTATGATAGCTGCATATATTTTAAAATAAATCTATAATCATTTGTTCGATCAGGCTAAAAAGTTGTTAACAATTTAAAGTAAATTTCCTCCTTTAACAGTTTCGGAGACATCTGACAAGTCATTGTGAAAAATAATAATTTCAAAGGAAAGTAGTAATTTTTATGACTAAAGGGAATTTTTATTAAAAATTATTACTTTTTTAAAATTATAATTTTTCACAATAAATTGTCACATATCTTCCAAACTGTGTAAGGGATGGTAGTATAAGAAGTTAAAGGAAATTTCACTTTTAAATTTTTAACTCATTTTTGAACAAATCGGACAAATGTTTCTCGAGTTGTGCTTAAATACACGGTTTTCCAATAAGAGTGATATGATTTCTTTGAAACATACTTATTGTTAAGGAAATTCAAACGTTTTTTATTTAATGTGAAGTTCAATCGATACAATTAAGTTCTAAATAAAACGTCATTCAAATGGCCTCAACGACTTCTTCTGCAGCAACGAATTGGTTGAACCCAATTTTTGAGCACTTTTTCCACTAAATCAAGTCGTATGTCATGAATGGCACGTTCAATATTGACTTGTAAAGCTTGAAGAGAGTCTGGTTTATTTCGAAAGACCAATGACTTCAAATAAACCCACAAAAAATAGTCTAATGGTGTTAGATCACAACTTTTTGGAGGCCATTCAATATCACAATTTCTTGAAATAATCGAATCTCCAAACTTTTCGGTCAATGGCAAAAAGATAGCTCTTAACGAGTGCTGAAATATTGCTCATGGGTGTCAAGTTCGTAGGCCGACTGAAAGGTGGTTTTTCGGATTTTGAAAAAACTGGACTTAGGATCATTTTCAAATGTGAACGGAAAGTTTATTTTTGCTCTAGCTCCTTAACGGTGCATCGGATCGGGAATCGGTCAAAGGCAAAAAGATAGCTCTTAACGAGAGCTAAAATATTGCTCATGGGTTTTTTGGATTTAAAAAGTTGCAATTGGAGAACGATTATTTTGTAAATAAAACTGAATAATTTGTAAACGTGTTTCTTGCGTATATCTCCTCATGATGAAATTGTAAACACTACTGAATACAATGAAAAACAAATGACAGATCGTGACATATTACAAATGGCCAAGACGTCATTTCAAAATCATATCATCCTTTACATAAACTTTTACTCGAAAACTAGAATCAATTCAAAGAAATGTATTTGTAGGTTGATAACTTCATTATCCTATCTATCTAAATTGAAACTAATGTCGTATCAAGAATCTTTTTTGTCAATTGTGTTATTGATGATCAGATGCACAATTAGAATATATTTCTCCAATTGGTCTCATGTACATTCAGTACTGGGAGTTTGATTGTATTCGGAAAGATCTAGAAATATTGGATGTTTTCTTAAAATTAGCGAAGATAAATTCCTTTTATTGAATATATTAGGTTTACGACGTTGTATACGTCAGAAAAGTACGTCATAGTTTACGACGGACCATCTCTGTAATAACACAAATAACTCGTTTAGCTTTCTTGAGGCCCTCTTTTCTTAGAGGGTTCTGCTGATGTTATGTCAGCCCATGTTGCTTAAATTATAACCCCATGATAAAGTTCGTACAATATGCAAACACGAACATCAGACATGCCGTGATGATGTTATCAATACATTTCCTCTACAAAAAGTAGTATTTAATGTTGGCGGCGGCATACGCTTTGATTTTGCTATCACACATCAAATCCAGCCTAAGTGTTTTTTTTCAACTCCCACTTTTTGGGTCAAAAGGATAATCGCCAACATTGTTTATTCATAACAAAAGGCGATGAATGTATTGTAACACAGTCAGTGTAAGCGTCACTTAACATACGCCCCCTTTGGGAAATGTTTTAAATGTGAAAAATAGGTGGAGCTTTTGAAACAAACAAAAAATGTGTTAGGGTTAAAATTGGGCGTGCTTGGTTAAAAAATATAAACTATAATTACTATCATATTTGCAACGAAGGCGACATGTTGATTTTTGTACTTGGTTTCTACTAAAATATACATCAATCGAATGATAGTTTTCCAAGGAGCTGCCCAATCATATTCATAAATTACTAGTAAGGAAAAGCTAAAGTCAAAAGTATAAGAGCGCATCGCGATTCTTATTCTCTGGGTCATTTCAAGAAATTTTGCCCAAGAAACCATAGGTCAAAAATGAATTTCGAGCCCCCCAATATTTCAAAATAGGTATTTTTCCAATATATTCAAGAATAAAGACAAAACATGGTTTTTCCTTTATGAGTGCCGCCAGAGGGCGCTTTATGAGTGCCGCCAGAGGGCGCTTTATGAGTGCCGCCAGAGGGCGCTTTATGAGTGCCGCCAGAGGGCGCTTTATGAGTGCCGCCAGAGGGCGCTTTCGTAAATTTTAGGGATTTTATCGCCTTACAAAATATACTATATACGTAATTCAATTAATCGTGCGGTTATATCAAAAAATATTTCGTAAAAACATTGCCTGAACTAGAAAATGTCGAAAAAAACATATAATCCTACATCTTTAAATTAACAACATATACATCGATCGAAAGGTTTAAGATTCTTCATTTTAAATCCGCTTAGTGATTGAAAATCGGTAAAAATAAATGTAGTATCGCGATTATTGGTTTTCGGATTGACGCACTAATTCAATAAATGTCAAAAATGGATTCCTCGACCCCAAAAACCCCATTTAAAATTTTTTTGTAGAGGAAAAAAACATGTTTTGTCTCTATTTTTGAGTATATTGGAAAAATACCTATTTTGAAAAATTGGGGGGTCGAAATTCATTTTTGACCTATGGTCAAAATTCCCAGAGAACAAGAATCGCGATGCGCCTTTAAAATGAAAAAAATTGACCCGCCCTGATATACATATATCTGAACCGATATTTTTAAAATTTGTAAGTGCTCGTCCTTGGATAACTTGGAAACTCCTCTACGCCAAATTTCAAAATGATTAGATTAAAAATACAATCTTTATAGCTTTTAGATGCCAAATCGGAATGAACATATATATGTGGGCTATACCTAAATCAGATCAGATTTTCTTCACATTTAAAATTATTTATTATTTTACCAAGATAAGACTTTGCTATGTCAAATCGTAGAGACTATATCTAAATCTGAACAGATTTTTTTTGCAGCTCGGCAGTATTCATGTCTAGTCCAAGAAACTTCCTCCCGTACAATTTCTTACAGGTTGATTAAAAATTTTGGCCGCAAAAGCACTACGCTTTTGTGTCAAGTCGGAGATACATATTTATGGGGGCTGTGTCTACATCTGAACAGATTTTCACCAATTTAAATAGGAATCGTTTGGGAGCAAAATAAGAAGACCCTGTTAAATATCATAGCACTCGGATTGTAAATGAGACCTGTACATTGATTACAATCATATATAATAACTGACGGACATACAGATTACAAAATTACAAACAATGGGTCCATCTCTACTATTTGTGGGTGTTACACATAAGTGCACAAACTCATAATACCCTGGACCACAATGAGGTGTAGGGTATTATAAGAATGAGTACTTCACACTATAATTTTTCATTATCGGGTGTAAAATATAGTATTTATGGCGCTTAGATACCAAATCGGAAAGAGAATATATATGGAATAATACCTCCATATATATTCTCTTTCCGATTGCTTCAAATTTGATGACGATTGTTTCTGTAACAACCCAGCAAAATTTCTCATTACCAAATAATCCGACGAGTAAGCAAAGTTCGATAATGGTAAGTACTTATTATTTAGCCACTTTTCTCATTATTTTAACATGGGGATGTCATTGGAGGGAAGTACTTCCCAAAAGCATACAATAAAGTAGCATAATAAGTACTTATTTGTAGCAAAGGCATACCACATAAATATGTGCTTGTTTTCACGATTTTAAGTACTTGAATAATGCATTACCAATAAGTTACAAAATACGTAGTAGATATGGTAGATATGTAGAGATGGCCATTAAAAGTAATTTTGTGCATATTGTCGCGCATATTTCGAATTTTTGAACCCAAACCACCATGTGAAAAATTCTTCAAGGGTCTAACATCATACGATATACGTAAATATTTTTGGTATTTTCATTCAATTTGCACGTATTTTTGGAAAACTTGTTGAAAATAAATAAATTTTCTACAATAACCCACATAAAGCCAAAATTGCATTATACTAAAATTTGCCAACAATTATTTTGATAAAAAAATCACTTATTTCTGTTATTATTGGAAAGTCATTATTAATAAGTCGAAAGTAATTCAGCGAATAATGAGATGTCATTATTTGTTAATGCAGGGAATAATGACAGGTACTTACCAAGATTTTGCTGGGAAGGTACGTCCTCTTGCTAAATTTCATACGTTTTGGTGCCTATATGTCAAATCGGAGGAACACATATAACTATGAGTGCTATATCTAAACCTGAAACGATTTTCAGCAATTTCTATTGGGATCGTCCCTGGGCCAAAAAAAATAGAATCCAGAGAAAAGTGGGGGTTATTGGCACGCCCCTCCCACACAAATGGACCATTTTCCACCAAAAGTTAACAGCTTATAACTTTAATACCAGTACATACTTTAAAGTTATAAAATGCAATTTGAATTGATAAAGATTTAATTAAAACAAAAAATAAATAAATTTACGAATATTTTTGTGGGACTCAAGGTGAGGGGAATACTAAGTCGGTTTACCGACTGAACTTTCTTACTTTTTTACTTAATATTAAGAAAATGTACTTAATATTAATTAAATTATTTATATTTTAAGTACAAAATGTACTTACTTTACTGAGTAAGGGCGTCCGTGGCGCAAATCTTTAATTTTAAGACAACATTATTTTTCAGTGTGAGGATACACCTAAAGGCCCAAACATAATATGGATAAGCTGTAGATCGACATGCATGTAAATCGTATGTGCCAAACCATAATGTACTTACGTGAACTTTTCGTTAAGTTCTCTCGGCTCCCGGCTCTCTCTCAGAACCCATTTGCTTAAGTAAGGTGTGAAGCATAATGCATATTCCGTTTACGGAATTACTGAAGTTATCTTATGCATATTATGGTTGGGCCTTTAGTCAGTTAACTCGAATGAAATTTTTCACTAGTTTGCTTTATAAATGAGTATAAATAAAATGCATTGGACTGTTTCGTGATACGTCATTTTATTTCTTGCTGCACTACTATATCGAATCATTTGTCGCCTAATTAGCCGTCATGATCTTGAGCATTTCGTGTAATCCAATTACTACGAACAAAAATCATTTGTCGTCAAATAATGAAAAGGAAATCGAGTAAAAAGAGAGATTTTGCTAATTGCTGACCGTTAAAAAAGAAATTCATTCAATAAGTGGCCTCCTTCCTCCTCTTCTGAACTATAAAGAATAATTCCCAAGCAATGGTGCAGCCTTGATCCACTTCTATTACAGCGGTGCTACTTTATTTGTTGCCAAAGTCGATGATGGCGCGGGCGGCATGACACTTTGATGCCTGAAGGAGGATAATAATCGCTTTAAATTAATATAATTTTCAGCTCACAAAAGTTACATGCTGCTGAGGCAGCGGGGGCGACGGCAGTAGTAGCAGCATCACTAAACCCACAGGCAAACTGCAAAACTTTTCCACTTTTAAAAGACCAAGCACTGCGTCGTCACAGAAGATATGAATGGTGACTGGGGGAGGTTTGTTTGAAGAGCAAAAAAAAAAAAGAAAACAAACTAATTCAAAAACGAATGAATGAACAATTAACACTGTAAACGAAAATAAAATACGCCCGCGCCAATGTTTACACTGCAGTTATTTGCGCCCATTCAAAAAGAGCGATGGTGCACAGTACTTTGCCTTATCTATACTTACTACAGTATAATAACACTGTCATTCCGTTTGGAACACCTTCAAATTTACATGTGAGACCTCATAAAGTAAATATATACTTGCACCCAGGAAAATATTTGGTTGCAATTCGATTGTAACAATAAAAAAATAGTACTAGCAACAAAAAAGTATATTGCCTACACCGTGTGTCGGTTGTATTTATATATACACGGAGGAAAATCGTCATTTTTGTTATGTTTGAATTCAAAGAAAATATACTTGAAAACGATTTTTTTAAATATTATATATTTATTAACAAATAAATTTTATTTGAAAATCAAGAAATTTTGTTTGGAACGCATATAATAATATATTAGAGCATAATTTATTTGCAAACTGAATTTCCCAAATAAAATATCTGTTTACACACAAACAAAGTTATTGTTTAAGAAGTTTTCCGAATATATTTTATTTAAAAAGTTTTTTAAAACTTTGTTGACTTATTCGAATTTTAGTTAGTTTTTCCAAGTTTTCGTGTTAAACTTTATAGCTAAAAATGTCTTAATTTATAAATATTCCAATCCATCACTCATTATCAATCCATCAATGCAAATTAAATTTACGAAAGATTATTCGATTTAAGTTTAAATTATATTTTACAAACATAGACAATTTATAAAAATTGCTCTTTGAACATCTGAAAAACTGAAAACTTGTCTTTAAGCTAAGGCATTAATACATTGCCAAAATAAATAATTACCAATTAAACTTTGTTTCGGAAATACTATAAGTAATTCCAAATAAATAATATTTGAATGGGAACATATTTTTGTTTAGAACAATATCATCCCCAACATATAATATTTTTGTGTGTCAAATATTATATATTTGTATTGTACCGTAAACATATGTATATTTCAAGCCGAATATGTTTGGGGCAATATACTACATAAGCGATTTTTTTTCAGCGTGTAAATAGTTGAAACAACAATAATAACATCGATACGATCAAATAAAAATCAATCGAATTAAGATTGTTTTTTTCATTGACACTTGGTAAATTGTGGTAACCAATTTCAATCATTCATTATAGTACCATATGATCGATTTTTGGTTGTGACAACCAATGTTTTATTCTGACAACAATTATTGCAAAGAATAATTGGTTACTACAAAAGAAAAAATTTTAAATAATCGTTTTTTGGTTATCCCAGTAATTTCCCAAATTTAGAATAATTAGATGTATTTTGGGAAATACAACCGAAAGATTGGTTGCTGTTCTTTTGCTCATACATGACAAACAAAAAATAAAATTACTCGACATAAATATATCTTCAACATTTTGTTCAAGAACGGTAAATGTAGTCAAAAATAATCTCGTGTGGATAATAATGTGTGGAATGCAGAATATGTTGTGCAAAATGTTTTACATAAATAAAAAATAAAAGCAACAATCATGAAATTGAAAGCACAGTGTTAAGCGATAAAAGTTTTGTGTTTTTTTTTTCGTGTACTATAATTTGTGTCAAATATTTCCACATCTCATAATAGTGATGAATTTGTAATATGGGATTTTTAATTTTGTTATGAATTTTTTGGTTTTTTGTTCAATAAATAAAATAAAAATTAATGAAAACTGTTTTTAATTAATTGTCGGTAGTATATGACTGACAAATTGTCAGAACAACCAATTTTTTAAAACAGTTGGTTGTGGCAACATGCGACAGATAATTTTAGCCACCATTTTCGTAGTTGGCGCAACCAAATATTATTGTTGTCAACATGGAAGCAGAAGTATACCACAACCAAAATGTTGGTTGTCCTGATGAAATCGCATGATAGTAGACATAACTACAAAAATTCGGTTGAGGCAACCAAACTGTATTCTGTGTGTGATCGTCGTAAAAGTCATAAGTCAACAAGACAACGATTTTTGGTGTCCGAGACATAAAACCCTTTTATTATTTAGATTGAGTCATACTATTTTATGGAACCGAAAAAATGTTTTAAGGTAACATTTTTTTAAATTCCAATTTTGGAATTTACATCGATAAAACCTGAGGACCCTTTAAATCAAGGAAAATTATGGCGGCTACAAATGTTCACGTAGAAACAGAACTTTAGTAACTGTCGTAGAAACATTTTTTGTAAAACATAAAAATATAAAAAAAATGTTTCTATTTTTTTAAAGCTAGAATCCTAACGAAGAAAACAATGCCTATTTAAAATAATGAATGGATGGATGTATAAATTATTATTATTATTATAAATGATGAACCCTACGTATCGTAAAAGTAAATCTTCCGTCCATAATTGTAATGAAATGAAAAGAAAATTTCTATTTAAATATCATTTAATCGTTTATAATATAATTATAATAACCATTTATTGAAATCACCCTTTATAAATTTATTTTACTCTTTCGATTTCACTCCAAATCAGATGGTGGAAATGCAACACTGTGCGCCATTGGAATACATATCATTTATCCGCCAGAAAAAATGAGGGAAACAGAAAGGAGAAGGTAGACGAGACTAGAAAGAGGAAACCGGAAAGCAAACAACAAGTGGCGTCGGTGGCGGCGGTTAGTTCAAGTGAAACAAACTCAACTCAAGTTATCATTGCAAGTTGGCACAAGCGTTTGTTCACAAACTCTTGACTTTGGTTCAGTTCCGTTCAGTTCTGGTACCTTTTCTTGGGATTTTAAATAGTTTCTCCTATAGCTGAAGAAGCAAAGCAAAAGAGCAAGATAAGTCAAGGAATAGCGAGGAGCCACGCCAAGGGAACAATGGAAACAATGTTTTAATTACAAATTCAAGTGCATGATAAAGACGTCCCAGTGAGCCTGAGCCTTTACAGCGTGAACGTGACGTCGAACGAAGGAAGGAAGGAAGGAAGGCAGGAAGAGGGGAATGAAGAAAGTACTAGAGAAATGCACGTATTTTCCTTCACTTGAACTTTAAACTTCAAATAGTCATAATGCTGAATGGAGAAGCTGTTGGTTGCCAGTTTTTGTTCTTGTTTTCTTTCGTTAGCACCACTCCAAATGGAGGAGCTGCATTGTTGCTGTCTATCTTGGGAAAATTACCATTTGTTATTTGTTATCGTTCTGCGTTTTTGTTGTTGTTATTTTCAAATCCTCCATCAGATTGTTTATCTGAACTCACTTGAAATGGGTTAAGAAGATATATGCATTTGTTTTGTGTGTTCAATGTGGGAAAAACTGATGGGTTAGAATGTTATTGAAAAATAGTTTTAGTCTCTGGCTGAATGCATTTTAGTTACTTTTTATACTACAACCGGAAAGGGGAGGAAGAAATAAATTTCCACCAAGACAATGGTGTGGAAAATATCGAAATAACAAAAAGGGGGAAACAAATGTGAAACTATTTATCTTAGGACTGCAGATTTAATTTGTTTCAATTAAATATAATTTATAGGAAATTACTATAATTTATAGCACATCGAAAATGTTTTAATATTAAGACATATTCGTTCGAAAAATTGAACACTTTAGTTTGCTCTTTTTCAGATATCTTTTTCTTAGATTATTCAATGCATTTTGTAATAATTTTAGTTAAACTTGAACTATGAGGTATCATAATTAATTAAAAAAATATGTTGATTCCTAAATGATCTAAAAGTAATTTTTAAGGAATTAAACAGCAGGTAAGAAAATTTCAGAAAATAAGCCGAATTAGATAAACCCTCACTTTGTGAGTAAGGTAATATGGTACTTGGCGTGGAAGCCAGGACGGTGGAATTATATTGCCCGGGCTATAGTCATTGGATATCTTGTCTAAAATACATAATGTGAAAATATTTTTCTGACTGCTACAGAAGTTATGGGTAAATTGTTTTCGAATGAATTTGCCAATTTGTGTGGTAACAGAAGTGGCTTGACGAAATACGCCTTGGTGTCGCTGAACAGTAGATACATCAAGGTGGGGTGGGGCGGCGCCACTTCGCCCATTTTTCTCATGGTGATAGCGATAGAGAAACTATTACTATGTGTGATGGGTATTATAGAAGTTATTAGAGAATCAATATTTCACTAAAATTTAGCCGAATGTGAGGGAGGAGATAGAAAAAATATTATCACCAAATTTGAGGTCTATCCGTTACTCCTATTGAGAGTTATCGTGCGCTCCAACCAGGCAGACAGTCGGAAATTGATCAAATGACTTAAACTGCAGGGAAAACAACCAAACTGTGGAGCATTTCCATATGCCCAGCATTGGCACATTCAAGATCCCGATACTTTGTGTCCGACACATTAGCATATCTGACCCATGGAATAGGATATGACTGAAAAATACTGAGGAAATTTCGGATAGTTGTGGTTACCATTTTTAAACTTTCAGTAAAGTACCATATGATCGATTTTTGGTTGTGGCAACCAATGTTTTATTCTGACAACAATTATTGCAACGAATAATTGGTTACTACAAAAGAAAAAAAATTATAAATAATCGTTTTTGGGTTATCCCAATAATTTCCCAAATTTAGAATAATTAAGTGTATTTTGGGAAATGCAACCGAATGATTGGTTGCTATTCTTTTGCTGATACATGACAAACAAAAAATAAAATTACTCGACATAAATAAATCTTCAACATTTTGTTCAAGCGCGGTATATGTGGTCAAAAATAATCTCGTGTGGATAATAATCTGTGAAATCCAGAATATGTTGTGCAAAATGTTTTACATAAATAAAAAATAAAAGCAACAATCATGAAATTGAAAGCACAGGGTTAAGCGATATTTGTATAAAAGTTTTGTGTTTGTTTTTCGTGTACAAAATTTGTGTCAAATATTTCCACATCTCATAATAGTGATGAATTTGTAATATGGGATTTTTAATTTTGTTATGAATTGTTTGGTTTTTTGTTCAATAAATAAAATAAAAATTAATGAAAACTATTTTTAATTAATTGTCGGTAGTATATGACTGACAAATTGTCAGAACAACCAATTTTTAAAACAGTTGGTTGTGGCAACATACAACAGATAATATTAGCCACCATACGTAGTTGGCGCAACCAAATATGATTGTTGTCAGCACGGAAGCAGATGTATTATAGTAGATAGAACTACCAAAATCCAATTGGCAAATAATTCGGTTGAGGCAACCAAACTGTATTCTCTGTGTATGTTCATGGACATGAGGCTTTAAAACGTTTCCTCTCTTTCAACCTAACCTAACCTACATCTAATTTGTTTAAATCTAAATATTTTTTTATATTCAAGATTTTCATTCGTTATAAATCAAAATGTTACTTCTTATATCGACTTTTTTTGGCCACATAAGAATATAATTTAAAAATGTTTATTGGAGTTTGTTTTGGGTTGGCCTTCATAGGTCATTATTATTGAAACTTTAAAATTTTCCATAAAAGAATATTACTTTAAAATACATATGCTTAATTATTTATGGCCTATTCCACAATCTCCGCAATATCCTACAGTTAGAGCTAACCTACAGTTATAGCTGTCAAATTGTATGACATTTTTACTTTTTTACTGTGAGTTAGCTCTAACCGGAAGTTGTGAAATTGGGGGTTAGTCGACTATTTGTCAATAATTGTAATTATTGTCTATGAGAATTATATTTCTAACTCACGTCTCTACATAAGTCAACCATTCATCAGAATCCAAACACATGCAAAAACATCAAAACAAACATTATAAGTTTGTTTTGGTGCAGATCTTTTGTAACACCCAAAAATATTGGAGCTAGACCCACCTTAAGGTATCGACTCAGAATCACTAGCAGATTCGATGTAACAAAGTCTGTCCGTCCGTCTGTCTGTCCGCCCGTCTGTCCGTCCGTCCGTCTGTCCATGTAAAGTTCTCCGCAATGTACATTCAGGTCTCAATTTTACTGTGATCTTGATGAAATTTGATTCAACGTTCTCTTTTATGCCAGTGACGAAGCCTATTGAATTTGGTCAACATCGGTTCAGATTTAGATATAGGCCCCATATATATATACCTCCGATTTAAAATCTAAAATCATGCTGGAGGGCTCTAACGATAGCCACTTGTGTTTTTCCACCCACATATAAAGCAATCACACTATCACGCTTGAATTCCATCACTTGTAAACAATAAAATGAACTGTCACTGAAATAAATCTGTCAGCTATCAGACTAGCGGTTTAGAAATGATAGCAACCTGAAGTTGGTTGCAATACATATCAGCCACCCTTTAAACGCTGTAGAAGCCACATTTGTCATCCGATGTGTATGAAATTCGACCCAAAGAAATATTGGAACATGCAGAGCCAAATTTCTAAAAAACGGTTCAGATTTAGATATAGTCCCCATATACATATATGTTCGAATTTACGAGTTACTGTAATTTACTTCCTATCATTTTGGAATTAGGGAGATTGGAGTCTCTTGATCCAAAGATCAATATGAAGAAAATCGGTCCAGATTTACTTATAGATATAGCCTCCATATATACTTTTGTATATCCCAATGTGGATCTAAGCGCTATAAAATCAACAGATCTTTATAAAATTTAACAGATAAAAGTTTGCTAAACAAAAAACATCTGTGAAATTTCAAGAAAATCGGTCAAGATTTAGATATATGTCCCCATTATATATGTAAAGGGTCCGCCATCTAACGTTTTTTTTTCAACTAGTGCTTATTTCGTGAATGGTAACACTTAGCTCATGTCTGATTTGACAGATAATTAGTTTTATCCTTCCGCTGAACGAATATGTGTATATTGCGAATATTGCGACATTACTTTGAAAATCATGGTAATGTTGCAGAATGTGTGCGAAAATTGCGTACGGATTTTGGAAGAAGAGAAGCACCGTCAGCTCCGTATGTTCGTTATCTTGTGAAAAAAGTGAAAGAAACTGGCATCCTCATCGATAAACCAAAGCGTGAAAAGCCAAAAACAGTGCGTACACCCGAGAATATTGCTGCTGTGACAGAAAGTGTGAGTGAAGCGCCAAAAACATCAATTCACCGTCGTTCTGAACAAGTGCACATTTCGGAGACATCATTGAGACGAATTTTGCATAAAGATCTTGGTATGATGCCATACAAAGTCCAATTGGTTCAGGAGATGAAGCCAACTGACCATCCAATGCGTTTTCAGTAGTTTTTTTTATAGCATTTTCAAAAAAAAAAGTTATTTGGCGGACCCTTTATATATCCGATTTTAAATCTAAGTTTTTTCAAATATAATTTTGTGGACAAAACAAACAATATTGTTAGAAACTTGACAGTATTTCTTCTTATTCTGCTTTAATAGGGGGTGTAGGGTGTTATGTAGTCGGCTCCGCCCGATTTTTGCCCTTCCTTACTGGTTTTTCGTATGTTCTATTGTTGCTGGTCTAGACAATAATCATGTATTAGTCGTAGCAGAGCAATGACAAACTAAGCTACCGATACAGAGCAGAAGTGGAAATCACGTCCGTCCTTTCATTTCGTTGTTCCTAACATTACAGGACATTTTCATTAAAGATTCCTCGTAATCCTTCTTACGAGAAAGGAAAAGTCATTCAATAAAATATGTTTAACACATTTTCGGGCGCTGTTCGATTATTCGAACAGCATGTTTCTATATTTTCAATGCGATGTTTTTTCGTAAAGATAAACAGCAAATTTTGTTGGCTTTCAAAAAAAATATATTGCAACAATCCTCCATCGTCTACTTGGACTTTGGAATGGGGTCCAAAAATGACTAACATACTTTCTATGCGACGTATACCTAAGACATATTTTCTAAGTGTTTAATTAAAAATAATTATAAATATTTATTGTCAAATAATACTTTTTTTCATTAGATAAAGGCTCAATATAATAAGTAATTGAGTTTTACATAAATATTTATTGCTATTTCCGTACTTCAAGGAGATATTTGGCTCTTCAATAGTCGAATGTTTCCCCTGCCTAAACTATAACAGGTAAAATTTTTTTTGCCACCGAATTCGAATTTTGTGGGTCCTATTTATACTAGCAAAATACATTTTAATTATTGGTTCCGAAATTTTTGCAACCCGGCCGAAAATGGGTTAAGAGCAATAATGTGAATAAAATATATGTACACGGGGCAAAATCGCCTTTTTTGATATGTTTGAATCGAAAGAAAATATACTTGGAACACAAATTTTTAAATATTATATATTTTTGAGCAAATAAATTTTATTTGAAAATCAATAAAATGTATTTAGAACCCATATGTTAATATATTAGAATAAAATATATTTGCGAACTGAGTTTCTCAAATAAAATATTTGTTTAAATACGAATAAAATTATTGTTTATGAATATTTCCAAATATATTTTATTAAAAAAAAGATTTTCAAAACTTTGCTGAATTTTTCGAATATTAGTTTAAATTTTTTCTTTTTCGAATGCATTTCTATTAAAAATGGCATACTTAGCATTAACTTCTATTTATAATCAATTCAATTAATCAATTATAAAGAAATTTTACTAACATTAAACATTTCAAAAATTACGTTTCAATTGCTGTATACTTAAAACAATTAAAGAATAGTATACATACATTCACGCAAAATGATCTTTGTTTGGGAATTATCATATCCAAATAAAAAATATTAGGATGTAAACATTGTTTTGTTTAGAACAATATCCTCCCAAACATATACGGCCTTATTCATAAAAAGTTATGGAAGGTTTATTGAACTGATTTTCAACGTTAAAATGTATTTCAAACCTTCCATAACTTTTTATGAATACGGCCCATAATATTTGTATTTGTCAAATATTATATATTTGGAGTGCACCCTAAAAATATTTATGTTTCAAGCTGAATATGTTTGGGACAATATACTACAGAGGCGATTTTTTTCAGCGTGTATGTCCCAAAAAATATGTATATTATGTCTTAAAAATTCGAAAAAAAAAACTTAGAAAAAGTTGCAGGATTTTTTACCGACCATGGAAAAAAGTAAATCCTCCCAAATACAAGCAACTTTTTTAAATTGTAGGTTTAATGAAAGAAAGTTTCATAAATAAAAAATCATCTATGAAAAATATTAATTGCAGAATGATTCTTAGATAATAATTTTTGCAGTGTACTTTAAACTCGTATATGCACGGGGGAAAATCGTCATTTTTGATATGTTTGAATTGAAAGAAAATATATTTGGAAGCGATTTTTTCAAATACTATATATTTGTTAACAAATAAATTTTATTTGAAAATCAAGAAATCTTGTTTGGAACGCATATATTAATATATTAGAACATAATATATTTGCTAACTGACTTTCACAAATAAAATATGTGTGTACCCACAAACAAAGTTATTGTTTAAGAAGTTTTCCAAACATATTTTATTTAAAAAAATTTTTAAAACTTTGCTAATTTTTTCGAATTTTAGTTAGTTTTTCCTAGTTTTCGTTTTAAACTTTATAGCTAAAAATTTCTTTTAATTTATAAATATTCCACTTCATCACTTTTTGTCAATCCATCAATGCAATTTATATTCACGAAAGATTATACGATTTAAGTTTTAATTAAATTTTAAAAACATTTAAAATTTATAAAAAAAATTATCTTTGAGCACCTGAAAAACAGAAAACTTGTCTTTAAATCAAGGCATTGCCAAAATAATTAAATACAAATTAATCTTTGTTTCGGAAATACTAGTTCCAAATAAAAAAATATTAGAATGGGAACATATTTTTGTTTAGAACAATATTCTCCCAAACATATAACATTTATGTGTGTCAAATATTATATATTTGGAGTGTACTCTAAACATATGTATATTTCAAGCCGAATATGTTTGGGACAATATACTACAGAAGCGATTTTTTTCCGGCGTGTGTGAGATTAAAGAATGTTCTTATTTTATGCAATTCTGCGAAATTTTATTTTCCTCACACTACAAAAGAAAAAGTGCTACAATTGCACTTTTTCTCTCACATGCTATCTATAAGAATGTCAAAAGGTGTTTAAAATTGAGTGTTCTGATGGAGGGGAAGTCTGTGAAAAAAGGCATCTGTTAAATTAAAAAAAAACAACTATATATTCCCAGTGACTTGTGTTCAGGAGAAAAACGGTAACTTCAGTTTCCTAGTAAGTTTTATTCTATGAATGCATACGAATAGTGCGAAAAGTTGTATCTTACTTTCTAAATTCGTAATTGCATTATTTAATACATGGGAATTGTAGAGAAATTAAAATAATTTATACATTATACTACAGCTTTGTATTTTGGTATTTTATTATACTTATAGCTATGTTATATTTCTAGTTCAAATTGAAAACTTTTTAATTAATGTTCCCTCAACTTCAGTTCGATGTAAATTACGTTAATTATAACCTCATGTTGCAGGTACGAGTAGACTAGGATGCAGAATGCTTCAAAAGAGAGTTCATATTTAGTGAACTAATAAAAAAAATTGTTGGAGAAACAAATGATTATTAATATTTAAGGTTTACCATTTGCGAACTTATTTGCTAAAAAAAGAATGGAGGGTATACATATAAGTTCTTGCCACTGGGTTTGTAACACCTCGAATTGATTGATCAGGGACCCCATAAAGTACTCGTATACGAATATATATTCCTCATGTAGAATTCTAAGACGATTTAGCCATGTCCGTCCATTTTAATCACGCTACAATCTGCAATAATTGAGCTAGGTGCCTGAAATTCGGTGCAGATACTTCTTATAACTGCATGTAACTAGGGATCGAAAATGGGCAATATCCGAGATCAAAAGAACTTTTTTTTGTGAAGATTAAGGCATATTACTTTATGAAAACAAAACAAAAAAAAATGTTATGGTAAATATTTTTTTTAAATTTTGTTTCCTAAGAGTGTAATTTTCATGGAAGGTACCCTTAGTATTTCGACTATATTTTTTGAAGTAAAGGGTCCGCAAAATAACTTTTTTTTGAAAATGCTATAAAAAAAACTACTGAATATTTTTTCAATTTTTTTTTTTATTTGAAAGTACAATCCTTCCGGTTAATAATGAAAAATAATTTCATTCAAATGGCTGCCTCGGCTGGCCATGCAGTAGCCTACACGATCGGTCCAATTTTTAAGCACATTATCGATTGTGTGCAGCTGTATTTCACCAATGGCTTGACGAATATTGTCCTTTAAAGCGTCAATTGTCTCTGGCTTGTCGGCGTAACACTTAACTTTGAGGGCACCCCACAAATAATAGTCCAACGGTGTCCAATCGCAGCTCCAAGGTGGCCAAACGACATCAGCTCTGAGGCTGATAATGCGATCTTCAAAAACAGGGCGCAAAACATCGAGTGTAGCTTCGGGTGTGTGGCACGTAGCGCCGTCCTGTTGAAACCAAATGTTGCCAATATCCTCCTCTTCAATTTTTGTGAACAAAAATTCGTTCAACATGGCCCGATAACGATCGCCATTGACTGTAACGGCCACTCCCTGCTCATTTTCGAAGAAAAATGGCCCAATTATGCCTCTGGACCAAAATCCGCACCAAACAGTGACTCGTTTTGGGTGTATCGGCTTTTCAATGTATGCGTGCGGGTTTTCTGTGCCCCAAATTTGACAATTTTGCTTGTTTACATACCCGCCAAGATCAAAATGAGTTTTATCTGAAAAGATGATTTTTTTTGGCAAAATCGGCATCTTCTGTAAGTCGATCGCAGGCCCACTTAGCGAAGCGAAAACGCATTAGACATTACACAACCATATTCGTTCAGTGGAAGGATAAAACTAATTATCTGTCAAATCAGACATGAGCTAAGTGTTACCATTCACGAAATAAGCACTAGTTGAAAAAAAGTTAGATGGCGGACCCTTTATAAGCCCAATAGAGCCTTGATACCCTTTAAGTTAAGGGCTACACATGTTGGGAAAACCACTTTCACGTAGAGACAGTATTTAAGAATTTGTCGTTAACACCAAAAAATTTATTTTAATAATTATTTTTTTCTGGCAAGAAAAAGTGTATTTTTTTCACTTTTTCTTGCCAGCAAAAAATAATTATTAAAATAAATTTTTTGGTGTTAACGTATGTACAGGAATTGAAGATATAAAGCGTTAACTTTTTGTGCAAAATTGTCCATTTGTATGGGAGGGCGTGGCAAAAAAGCCCATTTTGACCGGACATAATGTACTACGAAAGCATTACACTTCACAAAATTTTAGGCATTTGTATGGATTGCAATCAAAGTTATTAGGCGTTAACTTTATGTGCAAAATGAGCGTGGGGCGTGGCATCTTCGACCATGTATCTCATGATGATAGCGACCAACAATCTAATACTATGTGTTGGTTAACAAAAGGGTTGTGGTAATTCTACCCATTTTCACTAAACTATGTATACTACAAGAGAATGTCAATTGTTTGTGTCTCTCGGTATTAAAATTATGCTGTTAGTTATGGTAAAAAAATTACCTTTTCAGTGGGAGGTATCAATGGGCGTGGCTAATTTAGTCCATCTTCGAACTAAGGAAAATTTATAGGCATAGGGTCTGCATAATAACCTTTGCACTATCAATCCAGACAGACGGGCCGATGTAGCTCAAACGAGTCCGAAGAGTCTTTTGTTGATTATGTGGCTTAAAGTTGTACTGAATTCAAGTAAACAATTCTTAATTTATGTCGAAATCGTACATAAAAATTTAAGTACGTTCGTACTAAGTTTTTCTTAAAACAAGTATAAGTCGGCTTTGATTGAAAAAATCAAGCGCTCAAAGGCTTACAATCTTTATGTATAAAATCCTTTGTACGTTTGTTAGTATGATGAGTGAGAAGCGAATGAGCTGAAAATTGAACAATATATTCAGTTTGGGGTCATTTGTGTTTTAGAATCATTTTCTCAGCGATAAATTGCGGAGTGGTCAAGTTGTTTGCAAAATTAGCATTTCCAGAGCGATTTGACTGAAATTTAAAATACACGTGTGGTTTGTCCTGATAATAGTTTGTATGTATGATTCTATCCGGTAGATGGCGCTGTAGTGGACATATGGCCAATACACATTTTATTGATGATTTTTTCCTGAAACTCGAGATGTATGAATTTTTGTATGAACCCTGCAGAGAAATTGGAAACAGTCTATGAAAAGGACCCGATGAACTAGATCCAGACTAGAGCTAAAGTAATGCAGCCAGAAACAGTTGAGCGCAAAAAAACAAGAGAATTCAAAGAAATCTGCCTAGGCAGCGCTGCTTTTGTTTGATTTTGTACAGCGTGAATATTTGTTTGTGTTTTTTCGTCTGCATTGAAATAATTCTAAGTGTTTACCGTTAGGAATTTATGGTGGTGCTTGTCATTTCAGTCTTGTGTTCATTGTTAAGTGGAAATTTTAACAAGTAAGACGTTATAATAATAATAATAATTATAACTATTTCAAGTTTCCCTTTTCTAGGAATTAAAATAATTTGTTTCCGTTTTTCAAAGAATAAATATATTTGAATTTAATTTTTATAGATATTATAAAAATAAAAACCATTCAATATATTTTATTTCTTAAATTTTATTTTATAATAAAGGCAAGCTGAAAAGTGGTTCTAGACTGGCCCATAACCGCTTCTCTTGGTTGGGAACTAATTCTAAATAATATATTTTTTCCAGCTACTGTTTCTCTTTTTATGGGCTTGTCCTAGGAAGAATCAATTTTTCTCCGGATGCATTCGTTTGGAACAGTTCTTGAGTAGTTTAGATATATTCCTGAAGAACTATATCAGAGCTAGTTCCCTAGAATTAATTCTGAACTATTCCATTCTGAACTATATCAGAACTGTTCCAAACGAATGCAGCTGGAGACAATTGATTCTTCCTAGGACAAGCCCATGTAAAAAGAAGCAGTTGCGTGCTGGGCAAAGGGTATTATGTAGAACTAGTTCATACATTCTCATGGACCAGTGTAGAACTATTTATGAATTGGTCCGCTTCGCTGCAGGGAAATATCAATGATTAACAAACTAATACATCGCAAACAGGACGGGCAGGACAACGTTTGCTGGGGTCAGCTAGTATGTATATAATACTTGAAATCAAGTAAACATTTTTTAAAAAGGGAAATTAAGCCTAATATGGCTTAAAGTGAGAAGAAAATGTTTAAAGAGGTAGAAAAAATAATATTACCCTCTCAACCACTCTCATTTAAGTGTTTGATTTTGGCTGAAGCAACATCAAACACAAACGCATATAAATCGACGAGATGTATATGTTCTTATGTAAACATTTGTGCGCAACCATATCCAATTGGTTTCTCGTTCAAGCGATGTTTGTAAAAGCATTACTTGGCGTTTTTTTTTATTTCAGTTTTTTGAAGTTTTTAATAATTCTTGTTCGTTTCGTTGATGCTATTCCTTATATGTTTGATTACAGCTAAACTTTTACTTTTGCTGTCAAGAAATTGTATTTTGACATACCATTCAAAAAAAAAGCACTTTGCAATACAGAGGCATAAATGGTATAATTAATATAAATGGTATATAGGTATAAAACGAACGACAATAAATCAAGTATTATCGGGCTTAAATCAAGTACTGGTTAGGCTTATATCAAGAACTGATCAAGCTTAAATCAAGTATTATCAGGCTTCAAAATGTTCTTCATTGAAGCCCGTTTCGCACTCAAATCAATCCAATAAAATTCTTAAATCAATCGCTTTATGCTTGAAATAAGAATATTTCCGCTTAAAATCAAGCCTAATCAAGCGCTAAGATTTAGAATTCATGGTTTAAAAACCGTACTTGATTGAAGTATTTTGTACTTGGTTTACGAAAAAACTGTACTTACCGTACTTTTGACCCCGCTACGGCTTGATTTAAGTACGGATTACTACTCGTTCTTTCTGTGTACGATACATTTCTTTGGATCAAAAAATCTTCTCTTTGTTTCTATTAACACAATTTTTCCAGACTACATCTCACATTAATTCCTGAATGGAATATTCAAATATTCAAATTCTCAAATTTGGCTTTTCTTCATGCAATGCACAGGTGTCAGATTTCTGAAATCACAAACTTTTAATGGAGTCAACCACACATATTGTGCCACAGACACATACTCTCTTACTTTTATCATCACATTCGTGATGTCCTCCTCCTGCCAGGATAATAAATTGGTAATCCCTCCTGCCATTGTGAACGGTGTAAAGCAATAAAGAAGACATGAGATATTTCTCATATTTAGGGATTTAACTTGGCTATGGGTGAAGTGGTATTTACTTGATTACGAGTATACTTCTTCAGCCAGACAGCTGAAGATGAACACCAACTCAGGCAGAGAAAGCTTTCGCATAGTGGTGGTGGCTAAGACTTTTTAAAACATATGCATAATTTAATATGGTTTAAAATTATTGTTGTTCTCGCTTCCACATTCATACTAGAGATACTCTCGGCATCTACACTACTCCTTCCACACATATGCTCCGAGGCTAAATAACGCTTTGCTTATTTAATTTACAAGAATATTATAAGAACAGGCTATGTGCTGTGCTACACTTCTAAAGTGTAAACAGTAACAGGAGCCGGAAATAAGTGGTGTCATTATTCAAAAGAAGGTAAAAAAGAATCCACCTACCTAAAATATAATAGGAGTTGTTATAAAATTTGGCAAACACATGGCGGAAAACAACAACGCTGAAGAGACAAAAAAGAAGAAAATATAACTTTACCCCAAAGCTCATTATTGTCATCATCGCGATAGTAATATTTTCCAGGCAAGAGAAAAGTGACGGTATGATAAGGAAGTGAAAAAAATGTGTGACGCTATATTGCGACCTCTTAAATCGGCACAATGGGGGCAAACAGTGAGAAATAAAGTATCACAACTTAATCCAAATGGAAAAGGTATGTTATTCACCGCAATTAGTTCTTTAAGGGTATTACAAGAGGTACCAAGTAAGAGTTGCGTTAAGTTCGGTCAGGCCGAAACTTATATGTCCGCCACCATTGATCGCATTCACAGTATAATTATAAAAAATATTGAAGTCAAGGACGATTTTGTATGGTAGCTTCCATCACAAAATAAAAATTACAAGTAAAGACGGATTAAGTTCGGCCACGCCGAATATTATATACCCTCCACCATGGATCGCCATGGTTTCAAACACAAATAACCTAATTATACCAAATTTCAGCCCAATTTATTGAAATTTTACTTTTTTGTGGCGTTGCGAAGTCAAATCTAGAGGGATCTTTGTATGGTGGCTATATCAAAACATAGACCTATGACTACCGTTGTTCGTGTGAATAATGCCGGGTATAAATAAACCCCAGTTACCAATTTTCAGACCGATGAGCTGACATTTGCGGTCTCTATGACGTTAAGAAGTCAAATGGGGGACCAATGGGCCGATGTTGCCCACTTTTAAACCCTAGTTACCTGCAGCTATAAGAAGTATCTATACCAAATTTCAGTTATCTAGCTCAATTATTATAGACTGCAGCGTGATTAAAGCAGTCGGACGGACATGGCTACATCGTCTTAGAATTTTACGACGATTATGAATATATATACTTTAGGAGTCTCAATATTTAGAGGTATTATTTAGAATAATTAAATGTATTTTGGGAAATACAACCGAAAGCTTGGTTGCTGTTCTTTTGTTGATACTTGACAAACGAAAAATAAAATTATTCGACATAAATAAATCTTAAACATTTTGTTCAAGAACGGTATATGTAGTCAAATATAATTTTGAGTGGATAATAATGTGTGTAATTCAGAATATGTTGTGCAAAATGTTTTACATAAATAAAAAATAAAAGCAACAATCATGAAATTGAAAGCACAATGTTAAGCGATACATGCATAAAAGTTTTTTATGCATTGTACTCTCGTGTACTAAAATTTGTTGCAAATATTTCCACTTCTCATAATAGTGATGAATTTGTAATATGTGATTTTTAATTTTGTTATGAACTGTTTGGTTATTTTGTTCAATAAATAAAATAAAAATTAATGAAAACTGTTTTTAATTAATTGTCGGTGGATATGAATTGTCAGAACAACCAATTTTTAAAAACAGTTGGTTGTGGCAACATACAAGAGATAATTTTAGCTACCATTTTCGTAGTTGGCGCAACCAACTATGATTGTTGTCAACATGGAAGCAGAATTCTACCACAACCAAACTGTTGGTTGTCCTAATGAAATCGCTTGATAGTAGACAGAACTACTAAAATTCGGCTGGAAAATAATTCGGTTCAGGCAACCAAACTGTTTGCAGGGATTTTCTAATGGGCTATTTCATAACTACGACAACCATTGTTCTTGTTTCCAATTTTCCAGCCCACATTTTATGGTGGATGGCATAAAACTGACATCCCTGATAAATCTAAGCAACTAGGACTAAATTTCCCATGTTACTAAAATTTGGTCCCATCTTATGCTATGAAGCGTTTTTCTTATGACCTTCTCGAAATTTGAAAAAATGGACAAGAAGGACTGAAATTGGTACTCTCTTCCAGAGATTAAATTATAATGGCTTTAGAACTTTTTGACGATTGCTGAAATTAGCACTTCTTAGGATTAGGACCACTTAAATTCTGTCTAATTCCGCTCCTAGATCTGATATTATTATAGATTTTAGAAATGTGTATTTTTTTCGTTAGAAGGGGACAAAGTGGGCTAAAGTTTTTTACATTTTTCTATAGTAGAAGAATTAATAGGCATTCTAAATTTCAAAAGATTAACTATGTACTGTCTTTTTTTAGATTTACTGTTATTTCAGAGAACTATAGATTTGTAGAAAGTTATGGAAAACAAAGACGAGTTGTTGATAAATATATTTTATTAATTACTGCATTAATATTTTAATTGATCCCGTTAATTTCCAAAATGAACTAATTTAATCTTCTTACATTGATAGATTTGACGTACACAGAAGCTAAAGATTATACGTACACAGAAAGAAAAAATAAGTAATCCTCACTTAAATCAAGCCCTAGCGGTGTCAAAAGTATGTACACGGAGGAAAATCGCCATTTTTGATATGTTTGAATTGAAAGAAAATATATTTGGAAACGAATTTTTTAAATATTATATATTTGTTAACAAATAAATTTTATTTGAAAATCAGGAAATTTAGTTTGGAACGCATATATTAATATATTAGAAAAAAATATATTTGCGCACTGACTTTCACAAATAAAATATCTGTTTACCCACAAACAAAGTTATTGTTTAAGAAGTTTTCCAAACACATTTTAGTAAACAAAATTTAAAACTGTGCTGACTTTTTCGAATTTTAGTTACTTTTGCCTAGATTTTGTGCTGAACTTTGTAGTTAAAATGTTTTACACAAATAAATTTTAATTTATAAGTATTCCAATTCGTCACTTTTTGTCAATCCATCAATGCAATTTATAGTTACGAAAGATTATACGATTTAAGTTTTAACATAGTTTTACAAACATAAAATTTATAAAAAAAATTGTACTTTGAACTTCTGAAAAATAGAAAACTTGTCTTTAAATTAAGAAATTGGTACATTGCCAAAATACTTAAATACAAAATAATCTGTATTTCGGAAATATTAGTTCCAAATAAAAAAATATTAGAATGGGAACATATTTTTGTTTAGAACAATATCCTCCCAAAAATATACAATTTGTGTGTGTCAAATATTATATATTTGGAGTGTACCCTAAACACATGTTTACTTCAAGCAGAATATGTTTGAGACAATATACTACAGAAGCGATTTTTATCAGCGTGTACGGTAAGTGCGGTTTTCCCTAAACCAAGTGCAAAATACTTGAATTAAGTATGGATTTGTAATCCCTGAGTTCTTAATCTTAGCTCTCATTAAGCCTGATTAGGCTTGATTTTAAGCCGAGATTGAGATTAAGCCGAGATTTAAAGAGATTGATTAATGAATTTTGTATGATTGATTTGAGTGCAAAACGGGGTTCAATGAACAACATTTTAAGCCTGTCCAATACTTGATTTAAGCCTGATAACACTTGATTTAAGCCTGATCTGTTCTTGAATTAAACCCTAACCAATACTTGATTTAAGCCTGATCGTACTTGATTTATTGAGCTTTCGTTATTATACCTTTTTTGCCTCTATATTGCAAAGAATGCAATTTTCTCCAAATGGTATGTCAAAACACGATTGTTTGACAGCAAAATGCAAGTTTAGCAGTAATTATTCGATTTAAATATCAAACATATAAGGAATAGCATCAACGAAACGTACAAGAATTATTAAAAACTTCAAAAATCAATAAAAAATCTCGCCAATAAATGTATTTACAAACACCGCTTGAACGAGAAACCAATTGGATATCGTTGCGCACAAATGTTTATACTTATACATCTCGTCGATTTATATGCGTGTGTGTGTGATGAAGCTTCGGCCAATTTCAACCACTTAAATAAGAGTGGTTAAGAGGGTAATTTTTTTTGTTTTCTATAATTGTTCTGCCTCTCAGAGATTAAAGTAAGCTATTTCTTCTTACTTTAAGCTACATACATAAGGCTTATTTTTCCTTTTTAAGAAATGTTTACTTGATTTCAAGTAGTATGTACTTATTGTAAGCCTTTCAACGCTTGATTTTTTCAATGTAAGCCGATTTATACTTGTTTTAAAAAAAATTTAGTACGAACCTACATAAATTTTTAAGTACGATTTCGAATTAAAAAATAGAATTTTTTACTTGAATTTAGTATGGCATTTTCTTTTTGTGTAGGGGTATATAAAGGTGATTCTTGATAACAGCCTTTTAAAATCATTTAATAAATTATTATGAAAAATGCATTAATCAAACAAGTAACAAGGCCTTCTGATTTTCCCCAAACTTTTTGACCAACCTTCACGCTGAAAAAAAATGGCTTCTGTAGTATATTGTCCCAAACATATTCGGCTTGAAATAAACATATGTTTAGGGTACACTCCAAATATATAATATCTTACACACACAAATATTATATGTTTGTGAGGATATTGTTCTAAACAAAAATATGCTCCCATTCAAATATTTTTTATTTGGAACTAGTATTTCCGAAACAAGGATTCATTTGTAATTATTTATTTTGGTAATGTATTAAATGTCTTAACTTAAAGACAAGTTTTCTGTTTTTCAGATTTTCAAAGAGCAATTTTTTTATAAATTTTATATGTTTGTAAAATTTAATCAAAACTTAAATCGACCAATCTTTCGTAAATATAAACGACATTGATGGATTGACAAAAAGTGATGAATAGGAATATTTATAAATAAGGAAATTTTTAGCTATAAAGTGTAACACGAAAACTAGGAAAAGCTAACTAAAATTCGAATAAGTCAGTAATGTTTTAAAAATCTTTTTAAATAAAACATATTTGGAAATCTTCTTAAACAATAACTTTGTTTGTGTGTAAACACATATTTTATTTGTGAAATTCAGTTTGCAAATAAATTATGTTCTAATATATTAATATATGCGTTCCAAACAAAATTTCTTGATTTTCAAATAAAATTTATTTGTTAACAAATATATAATATTTAAAAAAATCGTTTCCAAGTATATTTTCTTTCGTTTCAAACATATCAAAAATGACGATTTTCCTCCGTGTTGGAATTCCACAAGTATTAGTAGTTTGAGTATAATTATATCGGTTTATCTAGCATGGTATAGTGTGTGGGGAAAATACTTTTCTTAATTTTCATATTAAATCAGTTAAAGTAATGAGGTTACTCACATGTAGTGCACAGTGGTTTATAAATAAATTTTGGGATACAAAAGGCTTCGGAATAATATCATATTAAAATAAGTTAACTACGCTAACTCTGTAGTGTCATATCCTGAAGAGAGCACAGTAAATACTCATTCAATGTTTGTCTTAAAACTTAACAGTGGTTGTGGGATTAATAATCTAGCTCCCTTCAAATTGCTCAAGTTTTAAATGTAAAAATCAATATCAATATATATACACTAAAGTACACTATGTCCACTTATCATATGTTCAGAGAAATTGTATATAATTTGAAATATCCCAAATTATATTATGCCAAAATTTGGTTTTTATCCATCCATCCCATGAAATGTTATGCACAAAACAGTAGAGGTCATACGATCTACGTTGTGCAGGATCTTGTGCAAGGAAATTTAACAATCTCAAAAACATTGATTTCCTTCCCTTAAAATCTAACTGTTTTGACTTAGCATGCTATGAAATAGTGGTCCCGATAGGGGGACTATATCTACATAAAGGTATACCGATTTCTGCTGATTCCGTTCTTCAAGAACGAGAGACGGAAATAGTCTAAAGAACTCAGAAAGTGTTCCTCTGCCGCTTTGAGTCACAGTGCATAGTTATATCTGTCACTGACACTATCACAACACAAAACAGTGGGCCACCTGCCCCAACTCATATATTCATGTAAACACGCAATGTAACGAGTGTAAATAGGAATACATATATACTTATACATGTTTAAAATCCTACTAGCTAGCTGTGGCCTCCACTATCTGACGCTGTTCAAGTGGAAACATTTACGTTGTGTTGAAAAGTATTTTAAATAATAAAACCTTTTGAGAATGTTGCCAAAAACCAAGCGAAGACATAACAATAATAAAGGATCCGCTTCGTCATCATGCATGTTCAACGTTTACCTTATGCCTGCTGTGGGCTGCCGTTGAAGAAGCCACTCTGCATATGCTTGTGTTCGTGTTCGAGCAATAGCACTCAAGGAGCACCGGAAGCATAGTTGCTCCTACAACTTGGCGGTGTAGTGCTATAAATACATAGTACCCTCTGCTTCCACTATATGAGAACAGCAGCGAAGACTAACTATGCTGGACTGGTGTGTGTGTGTGTGTGTTGGGTCTCGTGCAGTATTTGTTAAGTGTGATAAAGTTAATGATGTGTGTGTGGAAGGAATGTTCCTTCTTTTTGTGTGGTGAGTACAATATTGTTTGGTCTACTTATGACTCTATGGGTTAGTAGTGAAAATTCACGGGCTATGGCGAGGCCACAATGAAACGTGTGGCACGAACCATCAACGGTACTATATACACCCTCAAAACACTGACACTTACACTCACACACCGAAATAAACACTTGTATATAATATGCACATTTAAATGAACCTTTATGAGGCAAAGGCACTCACATACTTATCTATGTAATTAACATAAAAAATTACTTTTACTTCTTCCATTTTTTTATTAAAAGTAATATACATTATGGTAAATCATCTGATAGGCATCATGTTCCATAGTCTAGGGGAATATTGGAAGAAACCACCTATCCCAACTACTTATGTGTATGGCTACAGGATGTTTGTGGTGATGCATTTTGTGGAATAAATTTGGGGAGAACAATTTTATATTCAATCAGAGATTTGAAATGGTTAAATGGAAGTATTACTTATGGCTACTGATGGTTTTTGCTACAGAATTTTTAAAATCGACATAAGAGTATTAATATTTTTTTTACAGATAGGTTTTAGATTACACTGTGCTACAAAATGATGCATACTTTTTGGGGATGAATGATTCCTTTTGCAAACGGTAGAGGTTTGAGAAGATGTGTTAATACAAATGGTAAATTTGAGAAAAATCCCCGAGTATGGTATTTTGGATTACTGTATCACAAAAAATACAATGAATTTTGATAAAGGAAAAACCCAAAAATTCATACACATAAGAATTATTGTGCTAAACACATAATAATGAATATATGAGCCAAAATCAAGAGGTATTTTTTGCCTTGTTCGAACTATGGACAAGCTGTGGGAAACATGTTTTTGAGTCCATTTTCGTCCTTTTTTAAGGAAAAACTAATGAAGAATCACATTTTGATTTCATTTATCCTTTCCGTCTGTCTGTTGTTTCATACATTATTTTGTTCCAAGTGAATATAAACCGATCTAGAATGCTAAAATTTGGATATGAATAGCTAAACAGTGAGACCCGCAAAATATATTTTTTCAATATTTTCTACCGTGGATTTTAAAGGATAATGGAGGACTAAAATTTGCATGGACATTTTTGCAACATTTAAATTCCAGTTTCTAAAAACAAAAGTTGTATTTAGATAGCCCAAAATGTGCCCTTTCATCTGACACCCATAACGCCTAAGTAGGACTTTCAGATAAATTAAAACAAAATTTTGAATAATTATATCCATAAAAAATGTCATGTCCATTTAAACGCGAACTCGATCAGAAAATAAAAAACTGAGTATACAGTTTTGTTCTGTTTCATGTTAGCTTTCGCACGGTGTTATATGTCAGCAGTGTACATAAAGTACTAATTCATGGTAACGATGTTATTATTTACCTTAATTTGCCAATAGGTATATAAATATTGAAAATGTTATTTCCGAAAACATTTATTTAATATAAGTTTGATTATCTGAGGGAGCCAGTCACAAAGAATTAATGACGTACCATACAAAAAATTCTGATCATATTATAAGTTCAAAACGGCTTAAAAAACGTAACATTGACAATATTTTTGAGAGTAATGTATCAATGATCTTTTAAACGAAGATTTATGCGGTATTTTTGATTAAATTTTTCACGAAGATGATAATATTATTTTAGAAGCCAGCGAAGGAAACTCTTCCGACAAACACATAAATAAAACTTTTGAAACGAAACAATACAGTACAATACTACGCAGAAACACTGTGGACCACGTACCTGGCGTTTGACATACATGCATTTTCTCTAGTGGGTCTTTTCCCACCATATTTGTAATCTACGCTAAATTCCCTTTAATTTGATGGGTCGCACGATATATGGACCAAAAATCAATTTTTCGAGATCTTCTAGATGGCTGTCGAGAGGGATCTTGAAACTATTCTTTCCAAATTTGTGCACACATTTGCTCACAGCAAGCCTATTACGCTTTACAAACTTTGGTCGAAATCCATTGGCACTCTTGAGCGTTTTTGATATATTAATTTTCAAGTCCTTTGAACCCTTTGTGTGGGAGGTACCAAAAGGACTCAGTCTCTCCCGTCGAAATTTTGCACCGTAACTGATATGTATGAAGTGTTATGACATGTTAAATTTCATAACTATACAATGCTACAATTTAGTGTTATAGTCTGGTGAATTTTTGAGTGCCCGGAAAAATTTGCATGGGGCTACGAGACCCGCGGTCCGATTGAGTTCAAAATAAAAATTTTTCTTAATTATGACCAAATACAGCTTGGTACCAAATTTCATATTTTTATACCCTACACCACACTGTGGTACAGGGTATTATGACTTTGTGCATTTGTTTGTAACACCTAAAAGGAGAAAAGATAGACCCATTGTTTATTATACCGATCGACTCAGAATCACTTTCTGAATCGATTTAGCCACGTCTGTATTCTTGTAATCAAAGTGCAGGTCGTATTTATGGTCCGATTGTGATGAAATTTAGCATAGTGCTCTTTTTTGGCCCAAGGACGATCCCTATTGAAATTGGTTAAAATCGGTTCAGATTTGGATATAGTCCCCATATATATGTTTCACCCGATTTGACATGTAAGCGCTGTAGGAACCACATTTTACATCCGATCTTTATGAAATTCGGTAGAGAGAGTTTTATTATTACGTGAATGAATACTACCAAATTCGGAGAAAATCCGTTCAGATTTAGATATAGCCCCCATATATATGTTTCACCCGATTTGACATGTAAGCGCTGTAGGAACTGTATTTTAAATCAGATCAGTACGAAATTTGGCAGAGAGAGTTCTCTTAATACATGAATAAACACTGCCAAATTCGGGGAAAATCGGTTCAGATTTAGATATAGTCCCCATATATATGTTTCACCCGATTTCACATGAAAGCGCTGTAGAAACCGTATTTTACATCCGACCTGTACGAAATTCGGCAGAGAAAGTTCTCTTATTACATGAAAAAACACTGCGCAATTCGGGAAAAATCGGTTCAGATTTAGATATAGCCCCCATATATATTTTCCACCCGATTTAACATTTAAGCGCTGTAGAAATCGTGTTTTAAATCCGATCAGTACGAAATTTAACAGAGAGAGTTTTCTTATTACATGTATGAACACTGCCAATTTCGGGAAAATCGGTTCAGATTTAAACATAGTCCCAATATATATGTTACACCCGATTTGACATGTAAGCACTGTAGAAACCGTGTTTTATATCCGATCAGTACGAAAATCGACAGAGAGAGTTTGCTTATTACATGTATGATCACTGCCAAATTCTTATCGCAATGCCCATTTTCGCATTGGTAGGTAGGTGTAGGGTATTATATAGTCGGCCCCGCCCTACTTTCTGTCTTTCCTTACTGGTTCTATTTGTGTCACATCGATACATGAAGACAGAGCACTGTCAAATGGGACATATCGGTCCATGTTTTGATGTAGCCCCCAAACGAGGCTACCCTCGTCGCTTATTGCAGCTCTAGATACACAATTTTTAAATTAATCTATCTGAAATTTAAGATTACATGAAACTAACAATGATTTAGGGCAATATAAAGTGTAAATGCCCAAATTTCAGCCAGATCAATTAAAAAATTTGATTTTTAGAGCGTCACGAAGTCTAATTGTTAGGGACCTTTATATGGGGTATATATCAACATATAGACCTATACAAAATTATAAAATCTTAAATTTCAGATAGATCAATTGAAAAATGTATTGTATAGAGCGTCAATAAGCGGCATCGGAGGTAAATGTTGGTCAAATGATTTTTCTAAGTACATCTAAATATTTAGTTTTTTAACAATTTCTTTCGTCGAGGGAACAAGGATTCCTTTTAACGGTGCTTATAAGCATGTTGATTTTGAGAACATTACGCCCGCATTTTGTTGAACTACACTTCAATCTCTTTTGTGATCGGTTTTAAGCAGCAACTATTTTCATGGATAATTTCTTCCCCAACACAAACTTAATTTTAATTACAATTAATTATAAATATAAATAAATACTTTATAAATATTTTCCTATAGAGATTTTCTCTATCATAGAAAATTCCTAGGGATTTTGAGAAATAAACTAAAATACGCAAATGAAACTAAAACTACAATTCTACAATGTGGGTGAAGGCATCTATGTGAATTTTTGGCTTAACTCATTTGCAAATGAAATGCAAAGAAAGTGCAAAATTAAAACGCATAAATCTAAGGTGCAGCATGAAATGAATTTGCATTAACGAAAGAGGTAAACTAAACTAAGATTTATTTGCAAAACTTAGGAAACCATACAATGATGATAAAGTAGGAGAAGTAGTAGTAGTAGTGGTGGTTATTACCAAAGCGAAAGTCCTTGCGTCTATTGTTATTATTGTATCCGGGACCTGCAGCGCCACCTGTATGTGAAGTCTTAACGCGTAAAATGCGCGGTTGAGCCAAACGCTTAATGCGCCTCAATAAATCACTAACGAATGCACAATTACCAGCAACCATGTTATCCTTAGATGTACTGGGAGTAGTAGTAGTAGTTGTACAGGCAGTAGTAGTAGTAGTAGTAGTGGCAGTAGGACGTGTTATACTATTAGTGTTAGCCATGGCATTAGCAGCATAGGATACTTTAGATTTTGCATACACCACAAAATGTTTATTAAATCTATGATAGGCTGCATCAGCATTGGAGCTTATGTCTGTGATGGCATTGGTGTCTATGGCCCCGGTTGCTGTTATTGCCACCATCGATGTCGACGATGAAGAACGGATGAGTAGTTGTAGTAGTAGTGGTGGTAATGATGGTAGGACGAGTAGTTGCGGTAATGGTAATGGTAGTAAAAGCGGCAGTAGGATAATGCGAATTATTAAAATGTTTGTTAATGAATTTTGCGGTTTTATATTTTGTAATTAGTAGCAGATATTTTATGGTTATTAGTAATATAATATTCCAACAAACCACCACACTCGGGCAATTTAATAGCTGTGATTGAATGGCACACCGCAAAATTTAATAAACACTCAGTATTTTTTTTTCTTTTTTGAAAATACGCACCGTTTAAGAAGATTAATAACACAACACGTACAGATGATGTCTGATATGAATGAAATACGATGTCATACTATATGTATGTATGTAAACTCTTAACCTTCTTATATAGGTAATAATTACTTAAAAGCCGATTACGATATTTGAAATTGAGATGGGGAAGGGAATAAATGTGTACTCACTTTTTACTCGCAGCCAGGTGTAGGCGGATTTTTCACCGGCTTCATTAACTGCCAAACATTGAAACATGGCAGAGTCCTCGAGCTCGAGTTTTTTAATATGTAAAGAATTATCATCAGCTACGGAGTATCTGAAATGAAAGTCAAAACCAAATCATTATTAAATATAAGTCGGCAAATAAATTAAGAGAATAATGTAAAAAAAAAAATAATTTAAGCAAATTAACTTAAGTAATGAGATCATTTGTAATAAAATATCTCATGGTAACAAAAATGAAATTTTGTGTTTTTATGCGCTTATCAATATATATGTAGGTGCTAACGCAAATTCAAAGAATTGCTCAGGGTAGCATATTATAAACCACATAAATATTGTTTTATAATTTTTTCAATTAATTTTGTTTCTCAAATTCAGTTTAAAATTGTCTTAACCTATTATACAGTGGAAATATGAGAGGTGGGCGGTCCCAAAATTTGCTGACCTGTCATATAGATGGCGGTATTACAGGGTGGCGCAGAATGAGCTATATGTGAATTCTTTAGAACTTTTTTAATTATTATTCTTTGTTTGTTTTTTTCAGCATTTTTTGAAGGAGACTTGGGGAAGAAATTATGAATCGAACAATGTACAAAAATAATTGAATTTTTCCGAAATTTTGAGAAAAGTTATGGAAAATATGCTATCGCACGTATGTGCGAAGCAGAAAATTGACATTACTTACAGGATAACATTTTTCAAAGCTAATTGCAAAAAATTCCACAATAATATACTGTATTTAAAAAAAATATAATAATCGCATAAATAAAAAAGTTATAAACCATTTAAACCATACAGCTCATTCTGAGCCACCCTGTACTTTGAACATGATTACTTTCGTTTCAAGGCGCCACGTTGTTTAGTTATTTTTAGCACTCAAAAGTAAGCAATCTCGGTGAATTTATAAATATGAAAAAATTGGTCACCAACTCGTAATACAAAACTTCCATTTGAAAGGTCTCAGTCCAACCAATATTAAAACCGAGCTACATTCTACTTTGGGGGAGTCTGCTGCTTCGTTTACAACTATAAAATATTGGTTGCCAGAGTTTAAACGGGGTCGTACGAGCTGGCAAGACGAACACCGTAGTGCTCGACCAATTGAGGTGTCCACGACAGAAATGTTTTAAAAAAATCCACAAAATGGTATTGGATGATCGTTGGTGGAAGGTTCGTGAGCTAGCTGAAGGCATAGGCATTTCAAAAAGTGCATATTAACGGAAAATTTGATGATGAGAAAGCCGTGCGCAAGATGGGTGCCGCGTTTGCTCACATGCAAGACAATGCACCAGTTCACACATCCACTATTGCAATGGCCAAAATCAATGAATTAAAGTTCAAATTGCTTCAGCACGCACCTTATTCGCTAGGCAGTTGTTACTATAAACAGGGTATCAAAGCTATTGGGAATCGCTGGAAAAAGTGTATCTAGCTAAAAGGAGATTGTGTTGGGAAATAAAGAAAAAAATTTCCACATTTGTTGTGTTTCCTTTGTTAGGTCGGGTAATTTTTGGAACCGCCCTCGTACTTCTACCAAAAGGGCTTCTATATTTATCCATAGATTTTTGCACAGCCCTTGGACAAAAATTTTGTTAACTAGTGTTACTCGTCCTCTATATATATTTTATTTCATTTTACTGTTTAAGTTCCCAACGTTGTCCCACAACTTTCCTAGGTTCTTAATTGCCAACCCTAGCGGGTTTAAGTAGAAGGAATCTCTGATACAACTCTTCTTGGATTATATTCGTATAGCACGGATTCTAAAGAGGGATTTCCAGCGATGGAATCTCTCCGGCAACACTCCTTGGATATTCGCTTAGTATGGATTTCAGAGAGGGATTTTCAGCGTCGGATATTCTGTTATAACTCTCCTTAGACTATATTCTCATAGTTTCGATTGCTGTGATAGACTTGCTGCAAGCGAAGATTGTTGCTGATTAGAGGTGTCAAACGGGATTGGTTTTCATAAATCCCGGGATTTTTCGGGATCCCAAAATTTTTCGATATCCCGGGATTTTTGTGGTTTTCGGGATAATTCGAAATTTTTCATTCCTTATAATGTGATATTTCAAACATTTTAGTTCAATTTTAATTTAATTTAAATAAGGGTAAAAACAGCTAAAGCATACATTAACTTCTGTTACATAATACTAAATTCTTAGCTATGGAATAATTTTGGTCCAATTTCAGTTCGACGTCTGAATTACACAGTAGAACATTTACACTCAATTCTGAGAATTGGACGTGAAAGTAGTCCCAAAAATAAGAACTTCTGCATCATTCGTTAAGTCATGTTGGCTCAATTAATAATTTAATGGCCATACGATTTTTTTTGCTCAAGGTGGATTTTTTTTTTCACTTTTTTTTATATTTTTTCCTCGGTATACCGTACGGAATATCTCTTTTGTGTCTGAGGCAAAGTTTTATATATTGAATAGGAGAAAAAAAATGTATACGTATACGTAATACGTAGTACGTATACGAATAAAATATAACAGAAAATTTTTGCGATTTTTAAGGCACTGGGTAGGTTTATTTCGCATTTTTATTCTCCTATTCAATATCTATAACATTGCTTCAGACACAAAAGATATATTTCGTACCGTATACCGAGAAAAAATATAGAAAAAGTGATAAAAATCCACATTGAGCAAACAAATTCGTATAGCCATTAAATTAATAATTGAGCCAACTTGACTAAACGAATGATGCAGAAGTTCTTATTTTTGAGGCTACTTTCACGTCCAATTCTCAGAAATGAGTCCCAAATCAATGAGCTGAAAAATGGTGTACTATTATATTATTGACATTATAATTTTCTATCATTAAACCCCAAAAAATATTTTTTTTCCATACACCACACTGTGGTACAGGGCCTTATAACTTTGTGCATTTGTTTGTAACGCCCAAAAAGAGAAGATATCGAACCATAGTCTATTATACCGATCGATATAGAATCACTTTTTGAGTCGATTAAGCCATGTCCGCCTGTCTGTATGTCCATGTATTCATGTGATCAATGTGGAGGTCGTATTTATGGTCCGATTGTGATGCAATTTAGCACAGTACTCTTTTTGGCCCTATTGAAATTGGTCAATATCGGTTCAGATTTAGATATAGCCCCCATATATTTGTTACCCCCGATTAGACATGTAATCGCTGTATATACTGTATTTTATATCAGTTCATTACGAAATTTGGCAGAGAGAGTTCTCTTGTTACATGAATGAACACTACCAAATTAAGGGAAACTCCTTTCAGATTTAGATATAGCCTGACATGTAAGCGCTGTAGAAATCGTGTTTTATATCCGATCAGTACGAAATTCGGCAGAGAGAGTTTTCTTATTACATTTATGAACATTGCCAAATTCTTATCACAATGCCCATTTTCGCATTGTTAGGAGGGTGTAGGGTATTATATAGTCGGCCCCGACCGACTTTCTGTCTTTCCTTACTGGTTTCAACTTGACAAATCAGTTTGACTAATTCCGTTTTTATGAGACCAAATCGATGTGTCGATCCATATCAGATTTTATATTAGGATTTTTTCATAAATCTGAAAGAATAGAATACAATGTTCTTTGTTTTGTGGGATAAAAACTCTATTTGTGTTCTTGTTTTAAGTTTACCTGTTTATAATTAAATTTATGATATATTTTGTAATTCTCCTCCAAATTTCTAATTTTTTCACCGAAAAAAAATTTCGACGGAACGTATCTATCTTTCACGAGACAGCTTCATATATTATTATTAAAATATCCCGATATTCATTTTAAAAAATTCCGGGATTCGGGATTTTCCGTTTGACATAACTATTGCTGATTTTGGACACCAAGTTTCATCTTCGGCTCTCGTATTGAAGTCAGTCGTTGTTTTCACTACACTCTATTGAGTGCATCTCTGCTAGTTTTACTCTCTACTTAATATTTGTTAGCAAACTATTACCTAATAAAGCTCTGCCATTATTTTTATTTAAAAAAAATAAATCATCTTAAGGTGGGAGGTTTATTTGATGTTTCAAAAATACTACAATACTGATTTGAAAAAAAAACTTTTTAGGTATATCCAAAGCTATGGTGCCAATTAGAGAATTATTTTAGACAAAACTTTTAGGTTTCATTTAATTTTATACCCAACATTTTTATGAACAAACTCAGACAAATAAATCCCGAATTATTTGAAAATCATTGGATTTTTTAAAATTTGTACAAAATTCCATATCCATAAAAGCATTTGCAATTTTTTTGTAATATCCATTAAAAAATATAATACATATATAATAATAATACAGTAACTCGTATTCGCAGTTTATTTTAATAAACATTATACTTACTTTTCATTTTTCAAATCTATTGGTTCAGCATTTCTAAACCACGTCACAGTTGGCTGCGGATCGCCGACCACGTCACAGGGTAGGGCTACCAAAATACCCAATTCGCCAAAAGTCTCTTGACGCATTTGTGTAAAGAATGATGGCGGTTCGAGAATTTCTATTTTCGCCTTTGATGTCAGCGTTTTATAGCCACCACTGCGCAGACGCACTTGACACGAATATTCTCCGGAATGTGTTAGATTTACTGACAATAAAGCCAATGACCTATTCCAGGGGTCATTTAACGTATGAGCTATCTCGGCATTTTCTATGGGGATGCCATCCTTAAACCACAGCGTCTCAAGCTCATGCAATGGCCGAGCATTGGCAATGCACTGCAATTCGGCCACTTGTTCGCCACGTTTCAGTTTCATATCCTGCGGATGAACGATAATTTCCGGCTGCACCTCAATATACGGATCGCCGGTCACATTCACATGGATGAAGGCACTGTTCTCCTCCTTGCCCAATTGTGTGTTTATGGCACGTGCCCGATATGCCTGACGATCCACCTCATCGGTACTGAGGATAATCAATTGATTGGCTTTTGTGAATGCGTATTTAATGTCATAATTGAGTGGCCCATCCACTGTTTGCCACATAACCGAAGGCATGGGCGCGGAATCGATGTCGGGCAAATCCAAAATGGCCGGATGGCCAGATATAACATTGAGCCGTCCCTCGGTTACATTGTTGAATGTGCCCATGTCTGAAGAACAAAAAATAGGGGGGAAAGAGAAAAAAGAACAATTTAAACATCATTTAAGCAAAAGCCTACATAACTAAATTAAGAAATTATGAACATTTATTTATTGTTTGGCCGGCGGATGGCATAGTTTTCCCGGGCAATTGCAGTCAACCACTGCCCCCACCATCTCCTCCAATTATTTATTACCCCTGTCTCGTTCTTAGTCGGCCGCCATTTGTTTGCAAATGACTGACTAAATGACTGAGTACGGCGACTCTGTGTCATTATTGTTACCCTTTTGTGGAGTCATTCAGGCCCGGAAAGAGTCAAAGATTAAACCCATCATTCAGAGTCGCTTGGAGTCGAGCAATTCGTTGGACGTGCTGTGTTTGCACAAATTTTAGCAATGCGGACACTCACGCAATGGGAACGCCGACGAAGACACGCACACTACGCACCACAACAACGTACATAAATACACTTAGAGAAAGAAATGCATAATATGTATCTGTACTATACACATACTATACACATTTGGACAAACGATGTATATATATATATGTATATATACCTATTCTTTGATAGTTTATATATAGGTATAGTTCAGTAATCAGCGCTCGAAGTATTACTAATGTTGCAACCAAACGTTTAATGGAAACGTCGTAATTTGTTGGCAAGCGTCAGTGTGTTATGTTGTTTAAAAGCCTACAGAAGCATATCGTTTTACGTAGTCGAAATGGCATTCAAACGCATCTGTATACTCGGCTGGAAATCGCAACCAGCCATTGTTAATGAGCCGTGGCACTTACGTGTGAAGAATATTTTGCATATGGGGCCATTACACGCTAATATGATACTGATAACATTAAATGCCATATTATGGTGAACATACACAACAAGTAAGAAAATGTTAGTCGGGTAAACCGACTTAAGTATACCCTTTCTTTTTATACCGTCACTTTAGTGGATGCGGATATACGAGGGTCGCAAAAATAAGCAGACGTAACAAACAAAACACAATAAATTTTTAATTTTCTTGTTTTTATTTCTCAACATAATCTCTTTTTAGCTCGATACACTTTTTCTAGCGATTCTCAATAGCTTAGATACCCTTTTTATAGAAAGAACTGTCTAGCTCCTGAAAATAGCCATCAACCACATTGGTTGGACGGATAGACCTCTTCATTGCTGGCAAATCTTTTTCCGCCGAGCCATTTTTTCCAGTTTGAAAACAAAAAATAATCCAAAAGGGCTTAATCTGACGAACAAGCTACGTGCTCAAGCAATCAGAACTTTAATTGGTACATTGTCTTGATTGTGAGCTAACGCGGCACCCATCTTGCACACAGCTTTCTCATCATCAAATTTTCCGTCAATATGTGATTTGTGACTTTAGCTAGCTCACGAACCTTCCACCGACGATAATCCAATACTATTTTGTGGAATTTTATAAACCATTTCTGGCGTGGACACCTCAATTGGTCGACCACTATGGTGTTCGTCTTGACAGCTCGTACGGCCCCGTTTGAACTCTGCCACCCAATATTTTATAGTTGTAAACGAAGGAGCAGACTCTCCCAAAGCAGACGGATAGACCTTTGAAATGAAAGTATTGTATTATATATCGGTGACCAATTTTTTTCATGTTTACAAATTCACTGAGATCGTTTACTTTTGAAACTTAAAACATATGTTTTAGAAGTTTTTCACGATAGTAATTTTTTTTTATCAAACTACTACCACCATCTATACGTAAACTAGCCAGTTTTGGGACCACCCTCGTATATCATTTGCTACGGATCAAAAGTGTAACACATCGAAGGAGTTACCTAAGACCTCAAGTATGTTCGGCGGCAATCAGTTTTAGGACATTTTAAGTCCTTTGAGCAATGTCCGTCCGTCTGTCTGTACGATAACTCTCTAAAGGAGTAATGGATTTGCTAAAAATTTGGCACGTGAGAATTATTTTTGCTATCACAGGCTAGGTTCGAAAATGGACCATATTTATCCACCACTTCTAGTATCTACCTCACAAAGGATTAATATTTAGTAAAATATTGATTCTCTAATAACTTCTATACTACGTATCCGAATCTTGTGTAATTCCACAGCAACAGAACAACAAATGCAAGCACCATCAAACTTGTCAACTCTAATTTTTTGTTCATAACAGGTTCTTCATAATTCTTCTTAGTTTTGCTTAAATTGTAAAAAAACTGTCATAAGTAAAAAGTAAAATAGGTGTTAAGTTCGGCAATGCCGAATATTATATACTCTCCACTATGACGATCGATGTTTGCGTGAAGGGTTACCAATTTTCAGCCCGATCAGTTGAAATTTGTGTTCTCTTTGGAACTAACACGACAAACTGGAGAGATGCTACATATGAGGGCTATATTAACAAATTGACTGATATTGTCCATTTTCAATGGCAACAGACCTTCAGCTATATGTATATAGACAACATTTCAGTAATTTTTGCTTAAGTAAGGGGTTTTCCAACAAGAGGTGTTATTTTGAATCACCCGGTATTTCGGTAGCTGTCACTTTTGATGCTTTTATTCATTGATTCTTTGACAAGTAAAAACTACGCCATTACTAAAAATGGAACGATACACGATTCAACAACGCATTGAAATTATTAAAATTCGAAAAATTGAAAATCATCGAAAAATCATGTTGACTGATGAGGCCCATTTCCACCTCGGTGGCTACGTCAACAAGCAAAATTGTCGCGTCTGGGGCTCGGAAAACCCAATAGTTATTATTGAGAAGCCTCTCCATCCTCAATGTGTGACTGTTTGATGCGGTTTATGGTCCGGCGGGGTCATTGGACCTTACTTTTTCGAAAATGAGGTTCGATAAACAGTTACGGTGAATGGATTGCGCTATCGAGAGATGATTAATGATTTTTTATGGTCGGAGTTGGATGGTATTGATCTGAATACCAATATAACACCTCTTGTTGGAAAACCCTTTATTATATATTGTAGCGCGATTACAACAGACGGACGGATGGACGGACATGGCTAAATCGACATGCATCTCATCTCATCTCATGCAGCTCCACCCATGTATGACATAAGGTCCACATTTTAAACTTAACTGTGTAATTCCAAAGCAAATGAATCAAAAACAGGTAGAAGAGTTAAGTTCGGCCATGCCGAATCTTATATACCCTCCACCATGGATAGCATGTGACCTCTCAAAATAACTCAAACCTAAAGAAAATAACACCGAAAAAAAAAAACAAAAATATAGTAGATGAGGACATTAGGAATCACAACAAGTTAGATGCTATATATGGAAGCTATATCTAAATATGAATCGATATGGCCCATTTGCAATCCCAAACAACCTGCAACTATAAGAATTATTTGTACCAAATTTGATCAACCTAGCTCTATTATTGCGGACTGTAGCGCGATTACCACAGACGGTCGGACGGTCGGACAGACGGACATAGCTAAATCGTCCTACACAGAAAAAACAGACAGTTTAAAAATTTCAACAAATGTATCTGTATGGTAAAATTTCTGAAGTTCAACAAATATTGTTAATGAAATTTGGAAAATAATTTTCAAAATTATTCCTAAACTAATCAGATGATAAATTTGTCAAAGTCTTACTTACTTCTTGTAATATTTTTCGTATTTTCAGTTTGTTGTTAAAATGTATACACACAATACAAACATACATATGTACATAAAAAATGTCATTAAAATTTTCAAAATAAAAATGATTTTTCGTGCACTTTTTGTCGAAAACAAATGCGTTTTTAAATTATATTAAACGAATATAAAGAGTGGTTAATTTAAAAGACAAGTGACAACATAACGGTGGATAAAGAGGTAAGTGAAATTAAGAAACTGTTGTCCAGAGATACCTCTGATTTCCGAACAAATCAGCTAAAATTTATATGTAGCTCCCATACACATGTTTCATCTGATTTGCCTCTTAGCGCTATAGAATCTCTATTTTACATCAATTTATTCCGAAATTTGGGAGACCGAATTTGCCTAACCCGGGGTCGGGCTTGAAGAAAATCCATGCAGATTTCTATATAGCGACCTCACAAACTTATTTCAGTGGTCCGCATTTCAGTGGTGGTGATAGATGTAGCTCACATACATACACTTTATCTCGATTTTGTATCTAAGGGCTATAAAATTCATATTTCTTAGCAGATCTTTAAAAGATTCAACAAATAGTTTATAGAAAATCGGTCGAGATTTAGATATAGCTCGTATATACATACCTATATTCCGATTTTGAATCTAAGCGCTACAAAATACAACGTTTTCCACAGATCATTAGAAAAACAATATCGGTAAAACTTTACACTAATTCTTATTCCGCCCTTTAAGGGTTGGATGTTATATTTCGCACTTCCTTACCGGTTTTTAACTCAAATTTGTTTACCCAGTTCTAGAGAGAAATTAACTGGAGGAAGTAAAACATTTGCGGTCCAAAAATATTTTGGAGGAAGTGCTGAAGCAAAGTCAAAAACATACTCCTCATCTCTAGGTATAAAGCTAAATAATTTAGATTCTTGCGGAAAAGGTAAGGTATTATTGCATAACATAATATCGATCATTAACAAAATGTTTTGTGTATTTTGTACTTTTTTTTCAACGTTTTTTTAGAGTCAACTGTACTGAATTTCTTGTGGAATCTGCTCTTTTCCCACCTCGCCTAAATGTAAATGAGGAAGAAGTCAGTACGATTTTAAATAAGTGCATATAAGTATAATAAGCATTCTCTCATTTCACTATTAAAATATCCTTAAATATAAAAAAAACGATATATATTATTGATTTATTCAATAACTGCATTGTATCAGTATAAATTCCATTAATTTGCAGGGCACATAACAAATTCGGTTGTTAATATGACAATATATTTGTAGAATTTAAAGCCAACATATTTTCAATAAATGGTTTGAAAATATATTTGTTGAGCAAAATCAGAAATATTTTTAATAAACAAAATACAAATATTGTCGTTGATATGAAAATATGTTTGTTAAGTAAAAAAGGAAAAATTATACAATGAACGAGCCACAATTTTCGTTGATGAAACTTCAATTTTCTTTATCACAGGAATTTTGAAAATTTTTGTATTTGAGTTTTTGAAAATTATAGTTGAATTACAAATTTTGTTTTTTCTGTGTAGAATTTTACGACGATTAAGAATATATAGACTTTATGGGGTCTCAGATCAATATTTAGAGGTGTTACAAACGGAGTGACAAAATGAATATACCCCCATCCTATGGTGGAGAGTATAAACACACATTTTAAAAGTGACCCCGAATTGTAGTTTTTGTGGTATAGAGCTCCAAAGTTACCTATTTCAAGTATTTTTCTCAAAATTACTATTTGTTAAATTAGGCATATCTTCTTAACCGCTTTACGTATTTTGAAGATATTATTACCAATGAAAAGCTCTGCTACTCCTCTTCAATGTTGCGGTATGAAATATTTATCTCCTTTGGTGAAAATGAGAAAGTATCAATCAATATCCTTGATTTTTTTGATACTAACGGGTCAAACTATTATGAACTGCTATGAAAAAATCAAAATGGAACCTTGATGGACCAAAAAGATATAGCAATTTTGTTGAGTCAATATTATAATTTTTCTTGTAAATTTTTATATAGAATTTTAGATTTGTCTGCTGGGCTAGTGTAACTTCAAAATGGCTTGAGCGATTGATGTTACTTTTACACATTATATTTATAATATCAATGTGACTATGAGTGGATCCGATAGGTGGCGCTGTAGTCAAGTTATTAACCTAGTTATTACCCAATTCCTCTACTATCACGCCAAGTATGGTCGCAATCGGTTGCCTGGTTAAGAAACGGCCGAATTATTTCACGTTTTTTATTTCCTCCCTTTGTGCTATGGTGGAAGGTATAAGAACGATGAAGAATATTTAGTGACGAATCTATTTTGATGATCAACAAGCTTCAGAGCTTCAGAGCCTTTCCTTATAATAAAAAAAAACTAAATTTCTTATAAACGCAAAAAATAACTTCTTTGATTCAAAGAATAACCTGTTTAATCCAATGAAATATGCCCTTGTATTCAGGCAAAGAAGTATTTCTTAATTCCAAGGAAAATTTTATTTTTCCGCTGCAATTTCTGTGTAAAGAGGGTATTTGTCAGTGTTTCTTATGATTTTCTTTTCAGTGTTTCTACACACTTACTTGTGCATGGGTGGGTGGGAATGAGTGGACAAGTGTACCAATTAATTTAACTAACTGCCACTTAATTGTTACTCGCCGAAGTCATCGTCATCGTCATCTTCATTGCCATCATCATCATTGTTCAAGACGTTGAAGTAAGTTTATGTGGCAGACATACTAACTACATTTAAAGTACAAGACCCAGCGACCCCATTTGCCTTGAATATGTGTTATATTTTATTGTTTATACGGGTAGGCGGTATAGTCATTTTAGGCTATCGTTTGTAGCACTAAATCCATGACAAAGGCAAGATGAGTAAGTCCTTCATGAAAATTGTGGAAACAATATAGCACAAGTTGAATACGTGAGGAATATAGACTTGTACTCCATAACAATGGAGTAGTGCTTAAACAATTCGCTTCGAACGAAGAAAGTTTCTTTTTGAGGGTAAAGCTATACTTCATTCCTAGTTTTATATTTGTACTTTTAATTCGTAATTAAAATTTTATTGTACGTATGAAGAAAACATAAAAAACAGCGGGAGAATAACAGCGAGGAATGAACGGGTGTTGCGGATAGGATTAGGGACGAAGTCTTCTCCTTTGTAAGAATGGTCTCAAAGAGAAAATGTTTTAATTAATGCCTTAATAAAGTGTCATTTAATGACTGTAAGAAATTGATTAATAAACTTTTATTCTTAAAGTAAACACTGCAACGTCGACTATAGCAGTACATAGGATGTGTGCCAACGAGGCATAAAAAGAAAAGAAGTTTGTGAGCTGTTAAGACACTTACTACAAGAGAGTTTAAGTGGCTCTAATTAAAAATAAGTTTGTTATAAACGTCATTCTGAGTCATAGTATAATATGAGTTTTATATGATCTGTGGTTACTGCTGCATTGCATATCTAGAGAGCAGGAAAGAGGTTTGACTGACATCGGTAATGTATGAGTGACTATAGCAGTCAATTAAGAACCTATTTCATGTAAAATATGTTATTGATAGTGCAGTAAAGTTCAATAAAATTGTTTAGTGGATTAACATATAGCAAAGGGTCAAAAACCCAACATTGAGTTACGAGTATTGGTTTTGATGGCCTGCATCAAAATTCATATCATAAACATTCTGCAGAGCTGTAAAATCAAAGTAATTAATTAACTTCAAAAGGGTTTAACAACAAAGATATTCGTTATTAACCTCACCTCGTGGGGAGTACAGTATACATATAATTTGATTCAAAACAAGTGTAATACATTCTCTGCAGGATATTTTAAGCCATTTTATAGGGGAACTAAAATACTAAAATTTTCAATTAAGAAATTGCACTAATTTACAAAATTTTTATCGAAGGGCTGAGCGCAACATTTTCCGGTATAATATGGTGTCATAAACACGAGAAAAATATAAAAAAATGCTTTTTGCCATTTACTTTTTAAAAAAAATCTTTTTTATTTCGTTTTTCTTGGAATGTGCCTTTAGTATTTGGACCATATTTTTTGAAGTATAAGCTCGATAATGCCGGGATACCCTTCAAAGGAGTTAAAGGGAACTAGGGGGCTACAAATGTTGGAAATGTCACTTTCAGAAATTTCGTAACTGCCTTTAAAACAATTAGGAAATATGTGATTTTTTTTCAAAAAAATTGTTTTTTGCTGGCCCAAAATACAAACCATATAAATAGAAAAAAATCGCAAAAAATTAGTTTATTCCAATTTTTGAAAACTAACATAGAAACAAAGCCTATTTCTAAAAATCCAACAATATCATGTTTTCATACCCCCACTATTGTAACACATCGAAGGAGTGACCTAAGAGACCCCAAGCATATTTTGCGGAAATCAGTTATAGGCCATTTTAAGTCATTTGAGCAATGTCCGTCCGTCCGTCTGGCTGGTGTGCACGATAATTTTATGAGTAACCTATTGACTTCATATTTTGATATGCGTTAATATTTTTTTCTATCTCAGGCTAAAGATGGACCATGTTGGTCCACTCCTTCGTGAATGCACACAATCATGTATGTGGCGCAGTTGCTTAGACTGCTGTATTTTCGATTCATCTAAAATGTCCACACAATATTCTAAAAAGGTTCTCTATTTAGAAAATAAAATAAAACATCATAACTTATATACTAATAACTTTAATAACTTATATACTACTTATCAGAGTTGTTCACAATTCCACACCTACCACCTTGAGAAAACTGGGCGAAATTGACACGCCCCTTTGATACCTCCCACACGGGGGAAATCGTCATTTTTGATATGTTTGAATTGAATTTTTTCAAATTTGAATTGAAAATCAAGAAATCTTGTTTGGAACGCATATATTAATATATTAGAACATAATATATTTGCTAACTGACTTTCACAAATAAAATATGTGTGTAACCACAAACAAAGTTATTGTTTAAGAAGTTTTCCAAACATATTTTATTTAAAAAAAATTTTAAAACTTTGCTGATTTTTTCGAATTTTAGTTAGTTTTTCCTAGTTTTCGTTTTAAACTTTATAGCTAAAAATGTCTTTTAATTTATAAATATTCCAATTCATCACTTTTTGTCAATCCATCAATGCAATTTATATTGACGAAAGATTATACGATTTAAGTTTTAATTAAATTTTAAAAACATTTAAAATTTATAAAAAAATTATCTTTGAGCACCTGAAAAACAGAAAACTTGTCTTTAAATCAAGGCATTGATACATTGCCAAAATAATTAAATACAAACTAATCTTTGTTTCGGAAATACTAGTTCCAAATAAAAAAATATTAGAATGGGAACATATTTTTGTTTAGAACAATATTCTCGCAAACATATAATATTTATGTGTGTCAAATATTATATATTTGGAGTGTACTCTAAACATATGTATATTTCAAGCCGAATATGTTTGGGACAATATACTACAGAAGCGATTTTTTTCAGCGTGCATAACAATGGACAACAAAAAGTTAACGGCTTATAACTTTGATTCCAGTACATACAAATGCTTTAGTTTTTGTGCAGTATAATGCTTTTATATTACCTATAGTAGAGCTGTCAGGCTATCGGTAGTCGCCCCATTCGATAGTTTTTGTCAAAACTATCGATAGTATCGATACTATCGGACAATTTGTTAAAGAAATGTATTATGGTATTATTCTACAAAATCCAAGGTTTTAGAAGAAAAACAAGCCGCAATGATGTTTTATAAATTAAAGTAAAAAGTAGTAAATATTAGAATAAACAAGTAAGAAAGTTTCAGTGTGAGTAATGTAATATTGAATATTACTCGAATTATTCTGACAATTTGTGTGGGAGGTACCAGAAGGGGTTTATCAAATACACCTTTTTTTGCTGAACATTAGATACTTTAAATTCATTGCACTGTGCCGACTTATAAGCATTTATGTGCACTGGTATAAACGTTATGAGACATTAAATTGTGGTATGATTTGGGCATTTTGTGTGGGAGGTACAAAGAGGGGCGTGGCAATAACGCCCATTTTTCACAGGGCTATAGACACTATAAAAACATTACACTGTACAAAATTTCAAGTATATTTATACACTGGTTTTAATGTTATAAGCTGTTAACTTTTGGTGCAAAAAGGTACCTTTGTGTGGGAGGTACCAGAAGGGGCGTGACAACAACACCCATTTTTCCCTGGACTGTAGGCAATATAAAAGCATAATACTGTACAAAATTTCAAGTATTTTTATACACTGTTATTAATGTTATAAGCTGTTAACTTTTGGTGCAAAATGGTGCATTTGTGTGGGAGGTACCAAAAGGGACGTGGCGACTTTGCCCATTTTTCTCGAGTTGATAACGACTAATAAGCTAATACTATGTGTGGAATTTCAAAAGATTCGAATAAGTAGTATAGCAGTTATTAAAGAATCAATATTTCACAACATTTTAACCCTTTGTGGGGGAGGTACTAGAAGGAGTGGACCAATATGGCCCATCTTCGAACTTAGCCGGAGATAGAAAAAAATATTACCACATACCAAATTTGAGGTCAATCGGTTACTCCTTTCGAGAGTTATCGTGCGCACCAGCCAGCAGACAGACAGACAGACAGACAGACAGACGGACGGACATTGCTCATTCGACTTAAAATGACCCAAAACGGATTTCCTCCGAACATACTTGGGGTCTTAGGTCACTCCTTCGACGTGTTACACTTTTTTCCGTAGCAAATGATATATACCCTCGTCACACTAAAGTGAGGGTATAAATATATAATGAAAAAGCAAAAAAACATCGTAAGATATTGTCCATAGGAAATATCTTAGAGTACCCAGCACAAAATATTTTTATTAAAATTGTAGTACTTATCTTAGAACAAATTAACTTGCTTAATCTTTCCGATTTTGTGTCATCCATCGAGGTTTGTGGCATCTATTGTGGTTTGTAGACTGGCCGAATGGGCAGGACTTAAGATTTGAATTTAATAGCCACAATTTAAAGCTTAATGGTTCCTTTCTACCCTACGGACGAATAACTCTTGTAGGCTATCGATTTTTGTTAATTTTTAAGTTTGCTGCGAAACCAAAAGTTTAGTTATCTCGGTGGGATAATTGAAGCGGAAAGCTTCAAAATATGCCATTTATTCAGTTCAAAGAATGAAGTAAAGAGGACTCTTAAAGTTATTTCTATAAAAACATACGATTCAGTTACTCACCCCTTTAAATCAGGGCTGTGGAGTCGGAGTCTGGGAAATTTTCCCGGAGTCGGAGTCCGGAGTCGAAAAATTATGGTCGACTCCGACATGTGTTTTGCAAAATGTTCTTTTGCACTCAAAACATTTTGGGAAAACAAATTGGCAAAAAGGATAACATATTCGAAGCTCTGAATATATGTATTTAGCTAACAAAATAAGTATTTTTGCAAAACTATACACTATTCCTAAGTTCTTGATAAATAAATTCTACCCTACTAAATTAAAAGAAGTAAAAGCGTTAAGTTCGGCCATGCCGAACCTTGTATACCCTCCAACATGGATTGCATTCAATTTTATTACTGGAAAATCTTTGGATATGAAGCAAATCATGAAACGATCCTTTTTGTTTAAGTAAATTATTTAAAAATCGAACGCTGCAATTTTATGCCGCAAATTCTTTAGCCAAACTCTTTACCTGAAAAATGTGGCATTTATGGCTTAAATTAGATTTTTGAAAGCTATATCTACACGGGGACTACAACAAAATAAATTCAGTTAAAATGCTTCGAAAATATGGTATTTATGGCTTAAGTACGTATGTATATTTTGCAGCGACCTCTATAGGGTAACTGTAACAAAATATGAACCGATTTGTATAATTTTTGCCTTGATGAATTCTTGTCAAAATAGAATACAAACTGCAAAATTTCTGGTAAATTGCTTTAAAAATGTGGTAGCTATACGGAGCGACCTATATAAGGGAGCTATATCAAAACATTGACCGATATGGCCCATTTGCAATCCCAAACAACCTGCAACTATAAGAAATATTTCTACCAAATTTGATCAACCTAGCTCTATTATTACGGACTGTATCGTGATTACAACAGACGGACGGACGGATGAACAGACGGACATGGCATCGTCTTAGAATTTTACGACGATTAAGAATATATATACTTTATGGGGTCTCAGATCAATATTTAGAGGTGTTACAAACGGAGTGACAAAATGAATATGTATGTTGACTTATTTCGGCAAAATACGGGTTTGGTTAGTAGTTCTTGTTAAATTCAATTTACTGCTTCCATAAGTATTTCAGCTGATTTAAGTTAAAGACATACACTATTGCTACTGAATTCTACAGATGAAAGAGTGATGTCTATCGACACTGCAGTCAGTTATACCACACAAATAAAACTCTCTACCAATTTTTGTATTTGTTTCTATTACTTTTTTGCAATAGACAGAAAGTAACTGAAACATATGGTATCGAACCAAAATAAATTCTGACTGATTTTCTTTTAATTGTTTTACCGACAGTTACAATGTGCAACACGAAAAAATATAACCATATACGGACACCACTACGTGACAAAAGACTAGAAAAAGACCTGTGTCTCCCAGTTTGGCCCAAAGTCATGTACGTTTTTTTTATGGGCCCCCAAAGATTTGGGTCCTCGGTGTCATTTGGAAAAAAGTGATAATTTTCTCAAGCTCATATCTTGCAAACCGTTCGGAATTTTGTGGATCCACAACTCAAGAGAGTGCGATTTGCAAGTCCAGGGCCATCAACATTATAAACACAATACGAATATTTTTTTTATTATTTTTGTAATAGATAGCATAGTTCTCAATGTTGAAGTACCGAAAAAACAAATTAAATTAAACAATTTTCGTGAAATTTTTCACTTTTGCGGTTACCTAAGCGCTACCTAAACGGTTTTAAGAATCCTGGAAGTTCATATGTTTTAGAATGTTGTTTATGGAGATCTTAGGTACATTTTTGTAATTGATTGTTTCCTTGAGTTTTGAACGGTTTGTTACCTATGGACCTGAACAGGGGAAAAAAGGTAAAACCATTTTAGATTTAGACCTTAAAGATGAAGTTTTTTTGATTTTACATGCTAACTATTTTTGTTCTTTATGACAAGAGATACAACTTTGCCTCAGAGAGTAAATCAAAATTCAGAACCGTTTGCAAGATATGGGCCTGAGGAAATGATCACTTTTATGCAAAAATGACACCGAGGCTCCAAATCTTTGGAGCCCATAAAAAAGTGCAAGACTTTGGGCAAAACTGGGAGACACGGGTCAAGGGCTTTTTTTGGCCTTTTATCACGTAGTAGTGTCCGTATATTTCCATGACATAAAAAATTACACACAGTGGTAGTAAACCACTGTATCTACGTGAAAGTTATATTCCCAAAATTTTAGCATTCATAATTTTCTTTATTTTAAGGGTATCACGACTATATCGTTTTTCTATTTATTCCAAAATATGTGGTCCAAATACTAAAGGAACCTTCCATGAATATTGAAATTAAGAAAACTATACCATAAACATTTTTGTTTTGGTTTTATAAAATAGTATGCCTCAATCTACACAAAGTAAGTTTTCAACTCTCGGACTTGAATTTCGAGTATCGCTTAGCAGTAGATACTTCAAAGACATTGCACTGTACAGAATTGTAAATGTTTATGTGCACTGGTATTAACGTCATACCATTCAATTATGGTATGATTTGGCTATTTTGCGTGGGAAGTACCAAAAGGGGCGTGGCAATAACGCGCATTTTTTTATAAAAGCATTACACTGCACACATTTTCAAGTATTCATATGCACTGTTATTCAAGTTGTAAGCAGTTTACTTTTGTACAAAATGTTCCCTTTGTGTGGAATATACCAAAAGGGGCGGGTCCACATCGCTCATTTTGCAAGGTGATAGCGACAGGTGAACCATTAATATATTTGAAATTACAGAAGATTCCGAAAGGTAGTATAATCAATATTTCACCAAAGGGAAATACTGGAAGTATTGGATAAATATAGCACATAATCGAACTTAATCTGAGATAGAAAAAAATATTATCACATATCAAATTTGAAGACAATCCTTTACTCTGTTCGAGAGTTCTAGTGCGCATTAACCTGACAGAGAGACGGACTGACATAGCTCAAAAGACTTAAAATGTCCTAAAACAGATTTCCGCCCGCCGAACATATTTAAGGTCTTAGGTCACTTCTCCGATACATCATTTGTTCCGATGTCTCGGAACAAATGATGTATACCCTCCTACACTAAAGTCAGTCCTTGGCTGTTTTGCAATAACCACACTTCTTCTCCGCACTTTGGCTCAACCCGTTGCACAGTATTATTGCCACAAAGATTTTATTTTAATTGATATACGAATATATAGTAAAAAAACAAAAACATTGCAAACAATTTATTTTAAAACGTTTTCCATTTAAATTAAAATCTTCCATTAAATATAGTTGTTTTTTTTTGCACATTACTCAAGAGAAAATTTAACGAAAAATAACTTTCAATAAACATAATTTTACGTTAATAAAAACCTCCATATATATTCGTATTTATTAAGAAGTCCTCTTTTTTTATTTCATATACGAGTACATACATATGAAAATAAAATATAATCCTTAGTTAAAAGTGTATGTGTGTGCACATCTGCCATCTGTTTCGAAATTCGAAAAAATCCCCTTAAGCATTTAAATGAATTGAAAAAAACAACTTTTTCTCCATGAATATGCAAATTTCATAACTGCGATGCACCCTAACAAAAAACGGCAAGAAAAAAATACACACCGAATTTCAAGCATTTAGTATGCACATACATTTCCTTCTGAAGAGTTATGAACATAACTCCCATGCCGCCTGTCCCCTAGTTATCCTCGTCCTTACGTGACATACGAGTGGACAAACTCATTCTCTCCCAGTGACCAGTAGTAGTTTTATTCATATGAATGTTTATTATCAATCTTTTTTTTTCATTTCCATTTTGATTTTAAAAATATAACGCAGTTCTCGAAATATGTACGATTTAATATCGGGGTGAGGGAGGGAATTTATACTCACAAGCAACGACAACATCGATCGTTTCACTAAATATGGAACCGGCTTCGTTTTTTGCAATGCATTTATAACTGCCGGCATCATCGCGTTGAGTATTCAATATTCTCATGTATTGACTGGATGAATAGTCACCGACGGGTATGCCATTCTTAATCCAACGATATGTGGGCTGGGGATAACCTGGAAAAACCATATACACAGAGAAAGAGAGTTTATTAATAAAAATATATTAAATACAATTAAACTGCAAAAAAGAAAGAAATGAAAATGGGAAACAAGTATAAAATAGGATTTAAGAATATGCCTATTGTTCGATGGATAAATATTAGGGTGTTCCTAAATGACTTTTCGGATATTTAAGCAGTTAAGCATAATAGTTTTCCGAAGTCCCGCCATAAGCAATTCTTCCTTTTTATTTACACATCGTTCATTCAATGTCAAACCGAACGATTGTTTGAAAAAAATGTGGTCGACATTCCCGTCTGTCTTGAAAATTTTTATATGCGTTTTACTATCGAAATGATTCATCTTGTAGTTGGTGAGAAAAAAAACAAAAATTTTTATAACGTTTTTTTCTGAAAATATAAGAATAGCTGTATTTTGGAAGCTAAGTACAGGGTTTTCCAATAAGAGTGTTATGATTTATTTAAAAAAAAAACACTTATTGTTAAGGAAATTCAAAAGTTTTTAATTTAATGTGATGTACAATCGATACAATTAAGATCTAAATAAAACGTCATTCAAATGGCCTCCACGACTTCTTCTGCAGGAGCGAATTCTATGTCGTATGTCATGAATGGCACGTTCAATATTGGCTTGTAAAGCTTGAAGAGAGTCTGGTTTATTTCGAAACACCAATGACTTCAAATAACCCCACAAGAAATAGTCTAATGGTATTAAATTACAACTTCTAGTAGGCCATTCAATATCACAATTTCTTGAAATAATCAAATCTCCAAACTTTTCTCGCAACAATTCAATTGTTTCATTTGCTGTGTGGCACGTAGTCACAATCAATCTAAAATATTGCTCATGGGTGTCAAGGTCGTAGGTCGACTGGAAAGTGTTTTTTTTTTGGATTTAAAAAAAATGGACTTAGCATCATTTTAAAATGTGAACGGAAGTTAATTTTTGCTCTAGCTCCTTAACGGTACGTCGGATCGGGAATCGGTCAGTGGCAAAAACATAGCTCTTAACGAGAGCTAAAATAATGCTCATGGGTGTTAAGGTCGTAGGTCGACTGGAAAGTATTTAGCTGATTTTAGACCTACTAACTGGCATCAGCCAGTATGTTTGCATTCGCTTTGTCGTTCTGATACCTTTTAGTAGGTCTAAAATCAGCTGATTTTAGTTCGCATCGCTTTCGTTCGACATAGATAAACAGGCTGTAAGAACATCTGCATCATTCCTTTATTCAAATTGGCTCAATTAATAATTTTATGGCCATACGAATTTTTTGCTCAAGGTGAATTTTTGCAATTTTCCTATATTTTTTTCTCTGTAAGCAAAGTTGTAGATATTGAATAGGAGAAAAAAATGCTCTGTTGATGATGTATACGTATTTTTCAATATTTCACCGACAATTATTTTATGACTTTGTGCCAGGGATGGAAAATTCGATTTATCAAAAAGTACTAAAACAGTACTTTTTATACTGAAAGCGTATTATTTTGAATAATATTAATTTAATTGAAATATATTGAAATTGTTAACTCTTTCTTGGAAACATTTAGTGATATATTAAATAATTTTGCTGCATAACTATAAAAAACTTCTATAATAAGGCATCTTAAAATAGACATTCCACTTATAGCAATTCCATAAAATCATTTCATAGAATTACGAAATTGTCAAATGCTAGTCCTTTCTGAACGAAAACTTTAAATGGTTGCAAGCGGTTCTCAAAAATTACAATAATATTTTTAAAATGCACATTCTTCCGATTTAACTAAAATTTGGAAAATAAATCCATAAATCCATAACAAGATTATTTAAACATTAAAAACTTTATACGCATAAAAATTTACTTTCATAGAAAACGTGCGTGGCGTTTCTGTTGTAGGAAGTGAAAGTTCTGAAAATGAAAAAAAGTACTAAAGTACTGACTTTTCCATCCCTGCATTGTGTACCTTTTTAAGGCACTGGCTGCGCTTTTTATGTCCGTGAAGATAAATATGCATTGAAAATTAAATATGAGTCAAGACACAAACCACCTTATATTAACAGAGCACTGTTACTGAGCCAGCAGAGCGCTGTTATAAATTTAACAGAGCAAAGTAAAAATGTTCATACTGATACTATATTTACAAAATGCAAATTTTAGCACATCTTAATATTTATTTGAATACAATATAATGAAAATACACGAATAGAAGAAGTCGTATATTATGCAATATAACACAGGCCATAAATAAATAAGCGAAAACCTATAAAACTAGAGGTTACCTAACTCGCAAAGTTGTATACGCACCAAATCTGAACAAAAAAAGTTGGAGTATTCCGGTATTCAGCTAAAATTGCAAAATCGATGCTGAATCGAAATATATAAACCATTTTGGCCAAAAAACCCAGGTATTCGAGTTATTAAGAATTTTTAGTTAAATATGTGTTTTTGAAAATCGTCCACTGTGGCTAAACCAAAAAAGTTGGAGGATTCCGGTATTAAGCTAAATATGCTATATCGATGCTAAATCGAAATATATAAACCATTTTGGCCAAAAAACCCAGGTATTCGAGTTATTAAGAATTTTTAGTTAAATATGTGTTTTTGAAAATCGTCCACTGTGGCTAAACCAAAAAAGTTGGAGGATTCCGGTATTAAGCTAAATATGCTATATCGATGCTAAATCGAAATATATAAACCATTTTGGCCAAAAAACCCAGGTATTCGAGTTATTAAGAATTTTTAGTTAAATATGTGTTTTTGAAAATCGTCCACTGTGGCTAAACCAAAAAAGTTGGAGGATTCCGGTATTCAGCTAAATATGCTATATCGATGCTAAATCGAAATATATAAACCATTTTGGCCAAAAAACCCAGGTATTCGAGTTATTAAGAATTTTTAGTTAAATATGTGTTTTTGAAAATCGTCCACTGTGGCTAAACCAAAAAAGTTGGAGGATTCCGGTATTAAGCTAAATATGCTATATCGATGCTAAATCGAAATATATAAACCATTTTGGCCAAAAAACCCAGGTATTCGAGTTATTAAGAATTTTTAGTTAAATATGTGTTTTTGAAAATCGTCCACTGTGGCTAAACCAAAAAAGTTGGAGGATTCCGGTATTCAGCTAAATATGCTATATCGATGCTAAATCGAAATATATAAACCATTTTGGCCAAAAAACCCAGGTATTCGAGTTATTAAGAATTTTTAGTTAAATATGTGTTTTTGAAAATCGTCCACTGTGGCTAAACCAAAAAAGTTGGAGGATTCCGGTATTAAGCTAAATATGCTATATCGATGCTAAATCGAAATATATAAACCATTTTGGCCAAAAAACCCAGGTATTCGAGTTATTAAGAATTTTTAGTTAAATATGTGTTTTTGAAAATCGTCCACTGTGGCTAAACCAAAAAAGTTGGAGGATTCCGGTATTCAGCTAAATATGCTATATCGATGCTAAATCGAAATATATAAACCATTTTGGCCAAAAAACCCAGGTATTCGAGTTATTAAGAATTTTTAGTTAAATATGTGTTTTTGAAAATCGTCCACTGTGGCTAAACCAAAAAAGTTGGAGGATTCCGGTATTCAGCTAAATATGCTATATCGATGCTAAATCGAAATATATAAACCATTTTGGCCAAAAAACCCAGGTATTCGAGTTATTAAGAATTTTTAGTTAAATATGTGTTTTTGAAAATCGTCCACTGTGGCTAAACCAAAAAAGTTGGAGGATTCCGGTATTCAGCTAAATATGCTATATCGATGCTAAATCGAAATATATAAACCATTTTGGCCAAAAAACCCAGGTATTCGAGTTATTAAGAATTTTTAGTTAAATATGTGTTTTTGAAAATCGTCCACTGTGGCTAAACCAAAAAAGTTGGAGGATTCCGGTATTAAGCTAAATATGCTATATCGATGCTAAATCGAAATATATAAACCATTTTGGCCAAAAAACCCAGGTATTCGAGTTATTAAGAATTTTTAGTTAAATATGTGTTTTTGAAAATCGTCCACTGTGGCTAAACCAAAAAAGTTGGAGGATTCCGGTATTCAGCTAAATATGCTATATCGATGCTAAATCGAAATATATAAACCATTTTGGCCAAAAAACCCAGGTATTCGAGTTATTAAGAATTTTTAGTTAAATATGTGTTTTTGAAAATCGTCCACTGTGGCTAAACCAAAAAAGTTGGAGGATTCCGGTATTCAGCTAAATATGCTATATCGATGCTAAATCGAAATATATAAACCATTTTGGCCAAAAAACCCAGGTATTCGAGTTATTAAGAATTTTTAGTTAAATATGTGTTTTTGAAAATCGTCCACTGTGGCTAAACCAAAAAAGTTGGAGGATTCCGGTATTCAGCTAAATATGCTATATCGATGCTAAATCGAAATATATAAACCATTTTGGCCAAAAAACCCAGGTATTCGAGTTATTAAGAATTTTTAGTTAAATATGTGTTTTTGAAAATCGTCCACTGTGGCTAAACCAAAAAAGTTGGAGGATTCCGGTATTAAGCTAAATATGCTATATCGATGCTAAATCGAAATATATAAACCATTTTGGCCAAAAAACCCAGGTATTCGAGTTATTAAGAATTTTTAGTTAAATATGTGTTTTTGAAAATCGTCCACTGTGGCTAAACCAAAAAAGTTGGAGGATGCCGGTATTCAGCTAAAATTGCAAAATCGATGCTGAACCGAAATATATAAACCATTTTGGCCAAAAAACCCAGGTATTCGAGTTATTAAGAATTTTTAGTTAAATATGTGTTTTTGAAAATCGTCCACTGTGGCTAAACCAAAAAAGTTGGAGGATTCCGGTATTCAGCTAAATATGCTATATCGATGCTAAATCGAAATATATAAACCATTTTGGCCAAAAAACCCAGGTATTCGAGTTATTAAGAATTTTTAGTTAAATATGTGTTTTTGAAAATCGTCCACTGTGGCTAAACCAAAAAAGTTGGAGGATGCCGGTATTCAGCTAAAATTGCAAAATCGATGCTGAACCGAAATATATAAACCATTTTGGCCAAAAAACCCAGGTATTCGAGTTATTAAGAATTTTTAGTTAAATATGTGTTTTTGAAAATCGTCCACTGTGGCTAAACCAAAAAAGTTGGAGGATTCCGGTATTCAGCTAAATATGCTATATCGATGCTAAATCGAAATATATAAACCATTTTGGCAAAAAAACCCAGGTATTCGAGTTATTAAGAATTTTTAGTTAAATATGTGTTTTTGAAAATCGTCCACTGTGGCTAAACCAAAAAAGTTGGAGGATTCCGGTATTAAGCTAAATATGCTATATCGATGCTAAATCGAAATATATAAACCATTTTGGCCAAAAAACCCAGGTATTCGAGTTATTAAGAATTTTTAGTTAAATATGTGTTTTTGAAAATCGTCCACTGTGGCTAAACCAAAAAAGTTGGAGGATGCCGGTATTCAGCTAAAATTGCAAAATCGATGCTGAACCGAAATATATAAACCATTTTGGCCAAAAAACCCAGGTATTCGAGTTATTAAGAATTTTTAGTTAAATATGTGTTTTTGAAAATCGTCCACTGTGGCTAAACCAAAAAAGTTGGAGGATTCCGGTATTCAGCCAAATATGCTATATCGATGCTGAATCGAAATATATAAACCATTTTGGCCAAAAAACCCAGGTATTCGAGTTATTAAGAATTTTTAGTTAAATATGTGTTTTTGAAAATCGTCCACTGTGGCTAAACCAAAAAAGTTGGAGGATGCCGGTATTCAGCTAAAATTGCAAAATCGATGCTGAACCGAAATATATAAACCATTTTGGCCAAAAAACCCAGGTATTCGAGTTATTAAGAATTTTTAGTTAAATATGTGTTTTTGAAAGTCGTCCACTGTGGCTAAACCAAAAAAGTTGGAGGATGCCGGTATTCAGCTAAAATTGCAAAATCGATGCTGAACCGGAATACCGGAATCCTCCAACTTTTTTGGTTTAGCCACAGTGGACGATTTTCAAAAACACATATTTAACTAAAAATTCTTAATAACTCGAATACCTGGGTTTTTTGGCCAAAATGGTTTATATATTTCGATTTAGCATCGATATAGCATATTTAGCTGAATACCGGAATCCTCCAACTTTTTTGGTTTAGCCACAGTGGACGATTTTCAAAAACACATATTTAACTAAAAATTCTTAATAACTCGAATACCTGGGTTTTTTGGCCAAAATGGTTTATATATTTCGATTTAGCATCGATATAGCATATTTAGCTGAATACCGGAATCCTCCAACTTTTTTGGTTTAGCCACAGTGGACGATTTTCAAAAACACATATTTAACTAAAAATTCTTAATAACTCGAATACCTGGGTTTTTTGGCCAAAATGGTTTATATATTTCGATTTAGCATCGATATAGCATATTTAGCTTAATACCGGAATCCTCCAACTTTTTTGGTTTAGCCACAGTGGACGATTTTCAAAAACACATATTTAACTAAAAATTCTTAATAACTCGAATACCTGGGTTTTTTGGCCAAAATGGTTTATATATTTCGATTTAGCATCGATATAGCATATTTAGCTGAATACCGGAATCCTCCAACTTTTTTGGTTTAGCCACAGTGGACGATTTTCAAAAACACATATTTAACTAAAAATTCTTAATAACTCGAATACCTGGGTTTTTTGGCCAAAATGGTTTATATATTTCGGTTCAGCATCGATATAGCATATTTGGCTGAATACCGGAATCCTCCAACTTTTTTGGTTTAGCCACAGTGGACGATTTTCAAAAACACATATTTAACTAAAAATTCTTAATAACTCGAATACCTGGGTTTTTTGGCCAAAATGGTTTATATATTTCGATTCAGCATCGATTTTGCAATTTTAGCTGAATACCGGAATACTCCAACTTTTTTTGTTCAGATTTGGTGCGTATACAACTTTGCGAGTTAGGTAACCTCTAGTTTTATAGGTTTTCGCTTATTTATTTATGGCCTGTGTTATATTGCATAATATACGACTTCTTCTATTCGTGTATTTTCATTATATTGTATTAAAATAAATATTAAGATTTGCTAAAATTTGCATTTTGTAAATATAGTATCAGTATGAACATTTTTACTTTGCTCTGTTAAATTTATAACAGCGCTCTGCTGGCTCAGTAACAGTGCTCTGTTAATATAAGGTGGTTTGTGTCTTGACTCATATTTAATTTTCAATGCATATTTATCTTCACGGACATGCGCTTTTTTTGGTAGGTTTGTTCCGCATTTTTTTCTCCTATTCAATGTCTACCACTTTGCTTCAGACACAGGATATATATTCCGTACGGTATACCGAGAAAAAAATAAAAGAGTGCAAAAAAATCACCTTGAGAAAAAAAATAGTATGGTTATTAAATTATTAATTAAGCCAACATGACTAAACGAATGATGCAGAAGTTCACGCCCAATTCTTAGAATCGAGTCCCAAAATCATATGTTGTACTGTGTTATGAAAAACCGTGTACGGGTACTTTCAAGTACATATTTTAATGATGGTCAATTTAAAGTTTTTAAATGCATCAGTTTCATTTGCAAGTTTATTTTGCATCCTGCACATCAATGACACCAACTTAAAATTCTGAGAAAAACAAAGTCATGTAGCCCCATTTGATCCTACAAATTTCAAATGGTATTTGGTATCGTTCTTTTTTATGCCCTCACCTTAGAGAGGAGGGTATATATCATTTGCTACGAGCCAAAAGTGTAACACATCGAAGGAGTGACCTAAGACCGTAAGTCTGTTCGGCGGATATATATTTGGGTAATTTTAAGTCATTTGAGCAATGTCCGTTCGTCCGTCTGTCTGTCTGCTGGCTGGTGCGCACGATAAAAATTTGGTATGTGGTAATATTTGCTTCTATCTACGGCTAAGTTCGAAGATGGACCATATTGGTGCACTCCTCCTATTACCTCCCCCACAAAGGTTTAATATTTAGTGAAATATTCATTATTTAATAACTTCTATATTACATATTTGAATCCTCTGAAATTATACACATAGTAATAGCTTATCTGTCGCTATCAACTTGAGAAAAATGGGCGAAGTGGCAACGCCCCTTTTGGTACCTCCCACACAAATGGACAATTTTGAACCAAAAGTTAATAGCTTATAACTTTATTGCCAGTGCATACAAAGACTTAAAATGTTGTTAATAGTACCAACAATACAGTGAAAAATGGGCATTATTGCCACGCCCCTTTTGGTACTTCCCACACAAATGGACCATTTTGTACCAAAAGTTACCAACTTATTACTTTAATACCAGTGCATACAAATACTTGAAATTTTGTTCAGTGTAATGATTTTATAGTACCTAGAGTCCAGAGAAAAATGGGCGTTATTGGCACGCGTCTTTTGGTACCTCCCACACAAATGGACCTTTTTGTACCAAAAGTTAACAGTTTATAACTTTAATACCAGTACATACTTTAAAGTTATTAAATGCAATTTAAATTGATAATAATTTAGTCAAAACAAAAAATAAATAAATTTACTAATATTTTTTGGGACTCAAGGTGAGGGGATTCATAAGTTGTTCTACCCGACTGAACTTTCTTACTTGTTAAAACTTAATGTAGAAAAAAAGCCAATGATTTTTCTTTATAAACTATGAAAAATATTGAAATCACAAAATAAACAAAATCATTGCAATAAAAAATATTTTTAAGAAAAAATGATATTATATAGAAACTGAAGAAAACACCACCAATGTACAGGATCAGCTCATATTAGATAGAACTACATGCCTACATATATTTCATATATACATATTTAGGTGTTTTCCTGGTACAGTATGCAAGTTAAAACGTAAGAGGAAAAATATATATAAATTAAATTTATATTCTAATTTATGATCCAGGGAAAAGCCGGGTTACACAGACCATGTGGCTAGATTGTGCAGCGACAGACGAGAACCTATGGTGGGAATCGAACCCACAACCCCCAAACAGATAGGCGAGCACGCTACCAACTCACCTACTGGGACGCTCAAAAGAATTTTAAGTTGGTGTCATTGATGTGTAAATTGCAAATTAAATTTGCAGATGCATCGGATGATTTTAAAAATATTAAGGACACGAAAATGAATCCCTCCTATATAAAGAACAACGAACAACCTTCAAAATGAGCCTTAATTTGTTAAAAATCCGTCCACGCGTTTTGAGAACATTTTCCTATTTTCTCAGATTTTAGATGGTAATAACATCTGGAAAACATTTTTGTATTTTTTTTTTGCCAACTCTAAAATGTTTTATTTTGAGCAGAGAATCGATATGCAAATTTATTTTAAAATCGGGAATGGGAACCCAAAAAAGATGTTCGGTTTGATATGGAATGAACGATATATAAATATATTAAACAAATATCATTATGACATTACTAATGTATTATTTCATAATGCATGACTTCTTACAGCTTTAAACTTTATTTCTTCCATATTCTTCACTAGCGACGTAATGTAAAGTAACATATAGTCGGCATCTACCTACTTTACCTTTGCTATACTTGTTATTTGTGAAAAGGTGCTATACGTTCAAAAGGCAACGGGTGCTCTAGTCAGGCTTTTAGTACGCAAATATAGCGAAAAGACGGAAAACAATTTTGGAAATTTTTAAATACATTTGGAAATTTGGTTTTTTTTATTTTTGAAGTACTCTTTTACGAAGGAAACAGGCTTTATTTCAAGCCAATCCGACAATAAATAGCAAAAAGCGGTAGTAGACCCTAATATTGGTATGTGAGAGATTGTGAAGGAGTGGATAGCCGAACGGACTGTTCCTAAATAGAAAAAATATTTATAAATAAACCAACAGTTGCAATAACTATCCTATGCACACACACAGATACAAACAACTAACTAGAATTTATTCTTCATCTCCATTCAATTGAAATGGCCGCAGCACAATAGAATCATCCTTAACGAGGAGTCTGGAGTCTACACATTGGCGATGGAACCGCATTGGAATTGCTTAAAGGGAGGACATCAAAGATTGCACAAGGATTCGAGAACAATGAGAATAAAACGTTGAGTGGAGCGACCTCTACAATACATTGTTGCAAAAACCAAATCGTATTGGTATTTTAGTACAAAAGCCCCGTTGGAATTCACGTATTTTGCCAGAAGTCCTTAACGTGACCTTATCATATACATACATAAGTACATATCTCTATTGTGGCAAGTAAATTCTATTTATTTATTCTCCAGAGTATAACAATTTGTAATTCTTTCTATGTTTGATTGCAGGTTGGCAATCACTGCGATTATAACCTATACCACACTGTGGTACAGGGTATTATAAGTTTGTTTTGTGGCAGATGTTTGTAACACCTAGTAATACTACAGGTAGACCCTCCGGAACCGATTTAACCATGTCTGTCCATCCGTCCGTCTGTCCGTGTTAAGTTGTTCCTTAAGTATAGGTTGCAATTTCATTCAAATGTTGTTGAGATTTCAAATATTTATTTATTTTTTATTTAGGTCTATGGAATACAATGTTCCTTACAGACACTTGACAATAAGGACTCCGTCGCAGCTGGAATGAACCCTATTGAATTTTGTCAAAATCAGATATAGATATTACGCCCTATATTGGCTGTTTTTCCACATTCAATCCTTTTGAAATTTGGCAGGGTGGAGTTTCTTTCTCTGCCGAGTTGGAGTACGAGTAAATGGTGAAATTCATGAAAACCCTCCTGCCTAAAGTTTTGTATTGTTTGAATTGGTTAACATTTTGCGTATGACTGATGCTATATACAAGTAATATATCTGCCAAGTTTGGGAAATTTCCGTTAAATATTGGCTGCTTGGGCGGTGGCCCAAAATTCTCTCTTAAAGCCCTTAGTGATAATGTTTGATGATTTTTTGAGCTTTAACCACCAAATATAACAATATTTTCTTATACGAATGTTGAGGGGTTTCTTGCTTTTTTTCTTTTCTTTATTAACAATTTTAATATATAAAATTTTTAATAAGAACCCCAGCGCCTAAGTGGATTTATAGGGGCATATCATGGCAACCAATAAATTTACTACTTAGAAAAATAAGAAGAAAAAAACGAATCTATGATTCATAAAAAGTTCATGTGAATATAACATTTTTCTTAAAGATTGAAATTCCGGATACGTTCTTTAGTTCATCTGCCAAATCATTGAACTCTTTAGGTCCAGCATAGCCAATACGTTGCTTCGTCAATTCCAATCGACATCTGTTGATTTGCAGATTACCTGCTTGTCTCGTTATTCATCCATTCTTCTAAAGTTGTGATTGAAAACAATGGATCTTGACTCGGTGTTTCTAAGTGACTTATAAACAAACAAAAGTAACTGCAGTTTATATCATCCTCGAATTGGAAGAACATTTTTAGCTTTCTTTTTCTACAACCCCAAAGTTGAATAACGTTGAGGCAAATTAAAAACAGTTTTAAGTACTTTGTTTTGTGACCGTTGTAGTGATTTCAAGGAGTCATTCTCTTTACATCCATAAATAATGGGAATATAAGATAAATACGAATGTACTAACACATGGCATTTCTTCATTTCAGTACTCAATTTGTTTCTAAATTTATAATGAACGTTTGTAGCCTTTGATTTTAGACTTGCAATGTGAGAATCCCACAATAAATTACGATTCAAAATGACTCCCAAGTACATATTTGACAGTATTGGATTCACCAACAGCAGTACTTTTTATGTGTACTCTCATTTTATCTGTTCCCATATGTGGTTTAATTTAGTTTTTGAAGAATACTCAGCAAGCAAAGCAGAATCATACTCTATCTGAGTTTGTAGGACTTTTTCATCCTTACAATTATAAAGTAGGGATATACATATAGTCTGCGTACATTATAAGCTTTCCTAAAAATTTCATGTGTTTTAAATCGTCTATCTATATTTTGAATAGAATCGGACGCAAAACACTTCCTTGTGGACTCCTTACCTTATGAGTGATGTATTACTTTTAACTTCACAAAATTGAACGCACTGAGATCGGTTGCGCAAAAAATCTTCTAATGGTAGAAATGCAGTTTTATTCGCTACACCGGTGAATTTTAGTTTTTTTTATTAATGTATTAATTTGATCTACCAGAGTAAACGCCTTCGAACAGTCAAAAAATACTTCAGCAACACCTTTAAATCTTTATTCAATTCCTTGGCAAACATATTCAGTTACATTGAATTGCACGATTGCAAGCTTCTTCCGTTCCCGCACCTTTTTTGAAGCCACATTGATTCTCAAATAGAATATTGTTCTCATCCATGTAATTAGGAATCTGTACATGAATAAGTTTTTCGAAGATTTTATCTACTTATATATCTGATAAAACTGCCACCGGTCTGAAATCGTTTGCGTTTTTGTATTGGTAAAACTTTATGAATCTTTAGCACTCTAGGATACTTCGCAGATACAATTAAGTTATTAAATATTTTAAACAAAATATTAGCCGCAAGAGATTTCCTTTCTAACAGCTTTTTGGGGGTAATATTATCAGAGCCACAAATCTTCCTTAACTCCAAATTATTCATTACTTCCTCCATTTCGCTCCTGTTTATCTCTCTAAGATTGAAAGCCCTTCCTTTTGCTATCAGAGTAACGAACAGGTTCACATTATCGTCGGATAAGATTGAATATTATCCTTCAATTCTACAAAGGATTCACTGATTGTACAAAGTTAGTATTTAAAATATTAGCTTTGCCAACATCACTTTGAACAATATTCCCATGCGACCCAATTCTTCTTTAAGGAACTTTAAACTTCTATTTACAATAAAAGTTTAAAGTATTTACAGTAAAAGTTTATTACAATATTTTATGATATTGCTAAGTCTTTTTAGTCGGTTTTGAATTTGTGGGTTATTTTTGTCTTTGCGTCTAATTCTGAGCAGCCTTTTCTTATACAGGGTGGGCCAAAATTACATCAAATATCTGTGGGTTTCGTTTACCCATGGTGCTATGTTCTAGCGTTTATCAATATGTCTTATGTCGACTTCTGTGCTTTGTGATGCGGCCAAAGACAATGTTTGTACTAAGCTTTCACATAACTCTGAGACATCCATATTGCTCATGAGAGATGGTATGCAATTGTCCAAAATCATAGCAAATCTCGAGTGTTGAAACTTTTTAAGTAATGGGGTGAATTTTCATCCGATTCTATACTTAAATTTATGCAGCAACTTAGTGTGTTGTGGTCCGAAAAAACATTTTCAATGCAATGTATAATGATTTTATCGTTATAGGTCAATATTCATATCTCCCAGCAGCCAAATTGTTCTATCATCAATTTCCTGTAGAACTATTCCGAACTATTCTGAAATCGATAGCACGAAATAACAAGTAGTCTGCGATCATTAAGAATAACATCCGGCAACTCTACAGCGACAACATTAACATTATCTTCACTCCGACTTAATATAATGCTATGCTTTAGGTTCGAATGAAGACAAATCGATGTTCCACCAAAACCGTCTTTTCTCTCACAATGATTCGCTTTATAGCCATCGATATGGTAAATGTTTGAGTATTGTTTGTTCGTTTTTAGACATATTAAACATACTTAAAGAGGAAACACTTCCAATGTTTACAGAAATTATATTAAATACGTATATATATTTAAATACGTACAATAAATGCATCATTGAAAAAAGAAATAATAATTTAATTTGGAGATAAAAATCCGCCCTCATCGTCTTCTTCATTGTCATCATCTTCTTCACTATCGTCCATTGGTATAATAGCTAGAATTTTTTGGGAAATATTTTTGTAGAATATTTTGGCCGGTTAAACACCTGTTCTAGGGGTGATTTTTCCCTTCTCTACAAAAGGGACCGAAAATACCCCTACATTGAGGAGCTAGAGGGTTAAAATGTTCAACAAAAATGTTCCTCGTAGTGTTCTCAGTAGTGTTGCTGAAGACATCCTAAACCTAAAATGTAAGGATCACACAGTTTCCTATGTCGATTCATAAGAATAAGAATGTGCAAAAGGGAGAAAGATTGATCCCCTCTAAAATGACCTCCATACGTAATCTTTCAAAACGCCGATACACGTGTATTCTTTTTTTACCCCCTCTATCAGAGTCCGTTGTTAGAACCTTGTTTTTTCGAAATGGTTTAATTTTGTGCCACAGTGTTGTTTAATTTCATTTCAAATGTTGTCCTCATCATATCCGATTATTCTTTCGAATATCAATTCATGTTGAGTTTCTTAGTATTCAATATATCATTAAAACAAATAAAGTCCTTTAGAAAATGACATGATTCTAATGGACTTTTTTCTGATGCGGAATAAAATCGTGCGTCATTTTTTGCTTCTTTTGCCTTGCTGTCCTTCGTTCTTTTTCTAACATTTTCTCTGTCATTAATTGAAACTAGATTTCAATAGAGTGTCTGATAAACTCATTTGGATAACATTTGAACCCCGCAAACGGAATACGACGACCGACTCAGCCGAAAGGCATCTTTTACTCTTGTGGGGCATCATCAACTTCTCTTCCACCGAGATCCGGTCGACCGGTCATCATTTGTGATTAAAAAGCTGCCTATTCAAGTTGTAATAAAGGATATTATTTTTGTCACAACAGACGCCTTTCGTTTTGTTTAAATTTCCGTTTCATTTGAATACGGGCATTTATTTCCAATCGTTCTTTTTTATCTATTTTTTTCCTTCTTTCTAAACATTACACATACTGCAGAAGCGGCCGAAACACATACAGATAGAGGAGATATACTCTGGATATGAATACCCGCAATGTATATGCAATATGAATGGAGGATGTCCTAGATACAAACCCAGTGAACATTTTCACTACACTTTTTCAATGTTGTAGAAAACTGCAGAACAAACAAACGAAATATTTTAATAATTTTTTTTATACTTTTTTAAAACTTTTTAAGAACTAAAAGAAAATACGAAGAATCTTCTACACGCTGAAAAAATCGCTTCTGTAGCACATTGTTCGAAACATATTCTGCTTGAAATATTATATGTTTGGGAGGATGTTGTTATAAACAAAAATAGGTTCCTATTCTAATATTTGTTTATTTGGAAGTAATATTTCCAAAACGAAGATTAATTTGAATTTAACTATTTGGGCAATGTAATAATGCCTTAACTTTAAGACAAGTTCTCTATTTTTCAGATTTTCAAAGTTAATTTTTTTATAAATTTTATATGTTTGTAAAATTCAATTAAAACTTGAATCGTATAATCTTTCGTAACTATAAATTGCATTGATGGATTGACAAAAAGTGATGAATCGGAATATTTATAAATTAAAAATTATTGATGTAAAATAAATGCTAATGCTGCTGAAGACATTTTAAACTATATAGTTTAACACGAAATCTAGGAAAAAGTAAGTAAAATTCAAAAAAGTCGGCAAAGTTAAAAAATATTTTTTTAATAAAATATATTTGTAAAACTAGCATTAAATTCAAATTTCTGCGAAAATAATGCACCAAGATTTTGGGTAAAATACATAGGGCCATAGTATTTTCTCAAATTGAGCAAAAACACAAAAAGTGGAATAGACAAGTTTTGAAAAGTACCTCCTCAACTAATGTCTAACAGAAAAATGAATGAGAAGTAGTCAATAATTTTTCTGGGTTCTTTGTAAGTTGCCCCACATACATTCATACCTATGTATTTATATGTAGCATGACTTTTCACATGAAAAGCCGGAAAAACTTTTCTACATACACTGTCATTTTTATTCTGTATAGTGTTGCTATTGCTTCCCTTTACAGGATGTAAAGTTAGACAGATAGACATACGGACACTCTCTATCTCTCTTTGTGTAAGTCTATTTAGAATGGTTTGCATCATTTTTCTTTATAGAAAAGGAGCATTTATTGTCTGAAGCAACAAGGTTCTTCCTGTATTACTGTTGATTTGGCACACAATTTGCAAAAGTGTTGGCTCCATTTCCATGACTGCCTTCAATTCAATCGTGCCCTGTTTTGTAATCTATTCTATACCACTATGTCTTTTGCATATGAGAAGTTTGTTCGATGTCCCGGTGTGTCCTGCTGTCAATAGTGTCCCATCGTGCATGTACACACATAAAGGGATATCATGGCATTCCTTCTAGCCATGGGATGTAAGTATGATGATTCACATTGCGGGTTGTCGTATATGATAGAAATTGTTAAGATATCAAAGATAAATGAGAAAGTGCCCTTCGTACTTATTATTAGCATTCATGAAGGGGCGGGAGGGGGCGATTGGAGAGCGGCAATGGTATAGAAAATTAGACGGCAGGATATGTATGTCCTTCTGGGCATAACGAATTCAAAGATATCTCTTGTGAAATCAAAACTGCAAACTGTTAATTAAACCTTTTCTAGAAATATGTGTAGTCGCCAGAATGACATAAGAAAGACGTGGGTCAGTGTGTTCTGAAAAAATTAATGTACTAGAAAATAGAATGGCCATTTTCCTCTCCAAGCAGTATGGGACGAATTAAGCGACTGGTAAGAGGGTTGGGAGACAAATTGTCCTTTTCAAAAAATAAATAGAAAGAATAAAATAATATGGAACAATATCTGGGGAATGAATGGTTGCTTTACCAAACGGTAATCTTAGGTACATAAGTATAAAAAAACTTCAAAAATCACAATATGTGTTAGTTGTAGAAAAATTCTGTAAGAATTGTTTAAATCTTTATCTCTAGTCATAAAGAAAGGAAATTGAGTAATCCGTACTTGAATCAAGCAGTAGCGGTGTCAAAACTGCGGTAAGTACTGTTTTTTTTAACCAAGTACAAAATACTTGAATCAAGTACGGATTTTTAAGCCCTGAATTTTTAGCTTGTTCAACACTTGATTTAAGCTTGATAACACTTGATAAGAGCCTGATCAATTATTGAATTACGTCTAATCAATACTTGATTTAAGCCTGATCATACTTGATTTATTGTGCTTTCGATCGTTTTATAGGTACCATTTATACACATAAATTGAAAAGTAAACTTAAAATTGTTATTATCGGTTAAAAGACAATTTATGGCATTTACTCAGACTTTACATATCTGCAGAGAAGATAGTCCAAAGGTGTAATATCCCTCGATCTAGGTGGCCAATTTCACGTAGCAAAACGTGAAATTAAGTGCTTGCCAAAATGAATTCTCAACAAGGTCATTGTTTGACGTGCTGTATCTAAGGCTCGTAGCGCCTTCTTGTTATAACCAGAGCTCACAGAGACCATGCGCTTTGATTTCAAGAAGTACCCAGTCCTTTAACATGGTGTGATAAATTGACAATATAATTTTCCTAATTTTTGAAGAAATATGAGAACTATTACAATACATTATTTAAGACATTACGTCTTGGAGGCTCCTATATTCGTTTGTCATTGCTCATCCTGACTAAACATCTAAATAACAAATGCGGGAAGATTGGCAGAAGCAATATTAAGCAAAATTGCATTATATTTGAAAATTTCGTTCCCAAACGGTGAAGCTGTACATGGTGCTTTTATTTCGACAGCAACTTTACATACTCGTACTTGTATTATAGTTATAAGCTGTTAACTTTTTGTGAAAGATGGTACCTATGAGTTAGAGGTACCAAAAGGGCGGACAACTACGTCTAAATGACACGACAAATGAGCTATTATTTGTGCAATTACAGAAAATTCGGATAAGTAGTACAGAAGTTATCGGAGAATAATTTTGTTCACTAAATCGGCCTACTAAGCGTACTATTCGCAACACCATTACCCATCTTGGGACGCAGCATTCATTATTGTATAATATTCGACCGAATCGACGTCCAGCACGCAGTGGGGAAAATGTAGCGGCCGTAGCTGAGAGTGTACACGAAGACCGTGGAGAGTCGATTCGGCGCCGTTCGCAGCAACTCGGACTGACGTATGGAACGACTTGGCGCATTTTACGTTGAGATCTTAAATTTAAAGTATACAAAATACAGCTTGTGCAAGAACTGAGGCCGCCCGACCTTCCCAAGCGCTATGGGCTCTTTAAAAGTTCCAAGAAGATCCGACGTTTTCGAGCCAAATTTTGTTCCGCGATGAGGCCCATTTCTGGCTCAACGGGTATGTAAACAAGCAAAATTGCCGCATTTGGGACGAAGAGCAAACTGAAGAGATTCAAAAGCTGCCACTTCATCCAGAAAAAACAACGGTTTGGTGTGGTTTGTGGGCCGGTGGAATCATCGGTCCATATTTCTTCAAAAATGATGCCGGTGAAAACGTGACCGTCAATGGCGACTATACACTGATAGTAAAAGCTTCGTCAAAAGTCAGCTAACGTACGAATAATCCTATCTAAGAATTTGTTCGTCGCCATGACGAATCTCTGTTTAAGTATACTAGAACAAGAACTATTTAGTGGAATAAAAAAAAACCCACAGGGTGATTACATATCATCCCTACGATAATTCGTGCTCATAAATAAGAAAATTATATATACCCTCCTCTCTAAGGTGAGGGGATAAATATGGGGATTTATTTGATTTATAATACAAATATCAATAAGTGTATATATAACATATAGCAAAAGGGTAACGCATCAAAGGAGTGGCCTAAGTCCCCAAGTTTATGCGGAGGAAATCCGTTTTAGAGCACATTAAGTCATTTTACTTATGTCCGTCCATCCGTAAGCCTGACTGGAGCGAACGATAACCCTCGAAACTATAGTTTCCAGAGATTAAACAGAGACTCGTCAGGTCGACGAACAAATTCATCAATAGGATTATCCGTACGTTAGCTGACTTTTGACGAATGACGAAGCTTTTTCTATCAGTGTAACACGCACAATATATACCCCTCAAAAATAAAATCACTGTTTTTCTAAAGAAATGGTGAAAATTTTTATTTTTCTAATTTATTTGTAATTATTTATTTATTTATATGAATTACAATACAAAGTAAATTTATATTCTAATTTTTCGGTCTAGGGAAGCCAGGCTACAAAGACCATGTGGCTAGATTTTGCAGCGACAGACTAGAGCATCTAGTGGGAATCGAACCCACGACCCCAAACTCATAGGCGAGCACGCTACCAACTCACCTACTGGGGCGCTCTTATTTGTAATTATAATTAATTAAATATATAATAATAGATAAAATATTAACAGAAAGTAGTAAATACTAATAAATTTAATATAATATAATAATTTAATATAATATAATAATTTAATATAATATAATATTCGAATATCCGTTTTTTCCGTTTTTTTGTGTTTTTTTATATCAATCGCTCGAACCTTGATAACCGACTATTTGATGCCTGAAATTTAAGCTCGTGATCTCGGCGACATTTGGTTTCTACAAGACGGCGCCACTTCCCACACATCGCATCAATCAATGGATTTATTGAGAGAACACTTCGGTGAGCAGATAATTTCACGTTTTGGGCCGGTCGATTGACCACCAAGATCGTGTGATATCACACCGTCACACTTTTTCCTGTGGGGATATGTAAAGTCTAAAGTTTATGCGGACAAACCCGCTTCGATTCAGGATTGGGAGCAAAACATCACGAGTGTCATTCGCCAGTTACCAGTCGAAATGCTCGAACGAGTCATCGAAAATTGGACTCAACGGATGGACCATCTGAGACGTAGCCGCTGCCAACATTTGATAGACATAATCTTCAAAAAATAAATGCCAAAGAATGTTCTTTCAAATGATAATAAACATTCCCCATTCAATTTGAATTTTCTGTGTTTTTTTTTCTTTAAAAAAGTAGGAAGTTGTCGATGTTCAAAACTTATATGAAAACTTTGTATGTTTTATAGATAGTCCCAAAATATTTCGTTTCTGTGATTGTCAAAATAACCTCTAAAAATCAGAATTATTTCCGAAATTGAATATTAGACAATATAAATCGTCTAATAAAATTGTAGTCTGTTAAAATGTCATCTTCATTACAAGTTCTCCCTTTTTCTGGGCAGTATTATATTTTGCTGTCATGTCTTTAGTTTAACCATATATCTTGTCTTAGTGAATAATGTTATACTTGTCACTTGTTATGTTTCTACTGTAACTTTTGAAAATATTTTTTTTCAATGAATTTTACCACCTTAATCTCTATATAAGAACATTAAACAACTATAAACAGTTGCTAAGATGTACTACATTGAACCACATACTATATTGCATTAATTCTCTGTGTGTAAAAATGTCAAACTATTGCAATTGATGGCTGAAAACTTTCAACAAGTTGAACATGAACTTTCATTTCAGCAGTTCGTCGTTCCACCAACTAAGCACTGTTGGAAAAACTTATCGCTTTTCTCAGCCTTAAGATTTCTGCAGAAAGTTTTCCGGATTCTTCTTTGCAAGACTTAGTCCCTCAGCCCCTCGGCTGACATACATGGCGAAAATGTTTCGTATTTATTTTTTCTTTTGTGGAGGTAAAGAAAGAAATGTGTTTCACCTAATATCCGTAAGCATCAGTGAGAAAATTGCTGGAGAATTGTATGTGAAGCTAAACTCCTGGATGGCAAGTCAAGTTAGCAGAGACCAGCATATGATAGCTGCTTGATTGGAGGTTTAGGTTTAGGTTGAGCTGACTGTTACATTGATGGACCTGATCTAGCGTATTGATGCAATTGACAAAGTCGTCTTTTTTCTTGTGACGACTGAGGAACATAAAAAGTATCTGTCGATTTCTAGCCAACAAAAAACGGAGTACTTTTAAACTATGCTGTGAATTGAATAGACCATAGCAGCCACAAAATGAAGGAGATAACAATTTTTGTTGTTGGAATGTTTTGCTTCATTCATTTTTTTTTTGATTCTTACAAGTCTTCTACTATCTGTCGATTGCACTTTACTCTTTCGGTTGCAGGTTCAATGTATTAACACGACAAGTCTTTGGGAAATAGAAAATGAATCGAACTCGGAGACAGCTAATACAAAGATACATTCATTCAATTCAATTAAACTTTGTTTCATTCAATTTGTTATCTGTGGAAAACTGCAGGAAAAACTTAGGAGTTTAAGTTTTCTTTGAAATGTTCTACACTGTTAGACATATTCAAGTCCACAATGATTTATTTCAATTTTCAGAAGATCTTTCCTTTATGTGAAATATAAGAAAATAAAAAAAAAAAAGGGATGGCTAAAGTCGGACGGAGCCGACTATATGTATATGTATGATACCTTGCACCACCCTATTGGAGCAGAACAAGCAGACATATTGTCAAGTTTTACACCAACTTTGTTTTCCTAATTATATATCCAAAAATAAGAGTATAAATACCAGTGCTGTATCTAAATCTGAAACGATTTTCTTGAAATTCATTTTCTACTTTTTATAATGATCTGTACAAAAATTCGGTTTCTATAGCATGAACGAGTAGGTTAGGTTAGGTTAGGTTGATGAGAGGAGACGTTTAAACGTCTCATGTCCATGGACATACACTTAAGCCAGTGGTTCGGCCTGTTGTGCGCTCCTTATTTATGATCTTTTTATACCTCACGATTTACAGAAAATCGGTACTAGACACGAATTTTCTCAGTATCTTCCAGTCATATTCTCTGAGATGAGTCAAGTCTGGTAATATGTCGGACCCGAAATGTTGGGATCTTGCATGTGTGAAAGCCGGGCAGTGACACAGAAAATGTTCCATCGTTTCGATGTTTTCTCTGCATGCCCTGCATTCGTCGTTTCCTGCTAGTCCTATGCGATGAAGATGTGCTTGTAAGCTTGAGTGTCCCGTTAGAACACTCATCATCTTACTAATATCGATCTTGTTTAGTTTCAGAAGACTTCTTGTTTTCTTTTCATTTGGGTCACCCCACAGTATCTTTGCAGTTGCTCCTACTGTTGCGCTATTCCACATAGTTTTATGAGCCATCACTGCCCAGTGCTTCAACTCATTTTTCGTGGCTTCGAAAGGTTTCCAATTTTTCAAGTTTATTACTCGAAGTTCTCTGCCCTTGAAGCCAAGTTGTTTGCCCGTTCATTTCCAATCACTCCGTTGTGTCCTGGTACCCAGCAAATACGCAATTGACCATGTAATCATTTATCGTTCTTTTACAGTCCAACACAGTTATGGATTTGACCCTTTCCGATGTTATTGCTTTAATCGCCATTTGGCTATCTGTGAAGATGTTGGCATATTTAGGCTTTGTCGTGTTACTGAGCCAGTTCACACACTCCGTGATTGCTCGAACTTCTGCTTGAAATACCGTGTTATGGTCAGGGAGGCGGAAGTGAAGTTCGACTTCTGGTTCATCAATAAAAAGTCCCAGACCCGTCCTTCCTCCTCGCTTGGACCCATCCGTGTAGCAGCTGGTTCCCACTGGCACATGGGCCAAAGTTCCATTTTCCCAGGAGCGTCTGTCTGGCACAAACGTATCACAGTTAGCTGTAAGCCGCACTTCAGGAATGCGGTCCGAGATTTCTGGCGTTTGAATGTGACCAACTAGATATTCTAAAATCTTCTGATGGTACGACTTGTGGTCTCGATTTATCCATTCACCCATCACTTAAGACGTCTTGCTGTGAAGGCTGCCTCATACTTTATACGGATGTCTATTGGTTGGATGTGCAGTATAGTCTCCAACGCTTTTGTTGGTGCAGTTCTAAATGCCCCGCTTATGCCTAGACAGCACATACGTTGAATTTTTTGCAAAGGTATTACGTTGCACTTCTTGTCCATTGATGTCCACAACACTACAGAGGCGTAGGTGATTATTGGTCTAATCATGCTCATGTAAAGCCAGTGAGTCATATTTGGACGTAGTCCCCATTTTAAACCTATAGCTCACAACTCAACATCGTGCACAACGACCAACATCTGTGTGCCTTTGTAACTCTTTCTTCAAGATGATCTTTCCAGCATGAACGAGTATATGTAAAATCAGGATATACTTATAGATACATATAAGTATATGCGGGGCTATCTCGACCCATTTCCTTCAAATTTGGCCATATGACCGTTATTGCCATGTCCCCTTTGGTACCTCCTACAAAAAATGATCATATCATTACAATTCAGTACAGTACAATATCCAGGGTGAAGCGCAAATTAGGCTTATTAGTCAAGTCTCCTGTCGACAAATTAAATTGATTACAACTTACCCGTAACTTTTGAAGCAATCGCCTAAATATTTTTAATTTCTTCATTTTAAACCACCTTTGCAATGATTATAGACTGAAAAAACAGTTTCCACATTTCTAGATCCCACACCAAGTATAATATTTCATATTATTTTACTTACAAAGAGAGGGTATATCATAGTCGGTTTATCCGACTGAAACACAACTTCTTTCAAAATCATTAAAATGTTTTCATATTCAGGATTTTAGACAACTTTTGCAATGACTATGAATGGACTGAGAAAACATGTTTTTCTATATTACATTACTCACAAAGTGAGTGTATACCTTAGTCGTTTTATTTCACTGAAACTTTCTAACTTCTTTCAATCGGACATTTAAGAAAGTATCTACTTCATCCTCTTTTTACCACATTAGATGACCCGTTTCTCTGTACCCATAGCATGGAGGGGGATTTCGTAATGCCATCCGGGCGAATGCATTACAGTGTTTACTTGTTTTCTCTCATCTATTTAACACGTTTTGAGTACTCTGAACTCTCGGTTTTATCAAACTTTTGCGGTGCAAATGCAACGCCATCCTGCTGCTCCTCAGCACCCAATTACTCAGTTCTCCGTACGAAATTATTTCGTTCCACTCCATCAAGAGTTCAACTACCCACTCGACTCGTGCCTTTTTTATTTTCAATGCGCCGCGCAATGCCAGTGCATAATGTGAGGCTTATACCGCCGAACTCTATGGGCCAAATAGGAAGACAAACACATTGAAGTGTTACGATGCCAGGCCATATCACCTCTACTCCATGGCCTATGCCAGCCATATGAATAGAAGAAATAAATAGGTTCAGGCATTCAAGCAGTCAGACACGCAGACACACACAGACACAAACCTACTGCAGTTTTTCACACGATAACTTCCTTTATCCTTTTGCGTGCACAGTGCACATATTTACTCCTCGTAGATATATACTATGAATGTACATACATAAATATATGTTGTAAGTAGATATTGATTAGGGTGTAATGAGTAAATGATATTATTTTGGAGAGAATCTCAGACGAAATAGTTTTCCTTTACAGTGTAAACAAGTGAAATCGGGAGGGACCTTCCTACAAAAGCTATATCAAAATATGGACCTATCATTACTTACTTATTCCGGCCCCTTCTACCTTTCAATGTAGAGGTTTTTGCAAATGTTGCGCCATTTCTGCCAGTCTTGTGCTGTTGTTTTGGTCATTCGTCTGTCTAAACCATTTTCTTCGAAGATGTGATTTATTGTGTCTTGCCAAGTTTTTCTTCGTCGTCCTCTTCCTCTTGACCCTACTGGTATAGCCTCTAGAGTTCTCTTTGGTAGTCGGGAGTCTGCCCATACCACCTCATTTTGGAGCGATTTATTCTAATTTGTAAGGGTTCTATTCGTAGATGCCCTCGGATCGTTTCGTTCCTTATTCTGTCTCTTCTGGTCTTTCCGGCAGCTCTTCTTAGGTACTTCATTTCAGCTGCCTATATACGACCTATCTACGGTCCTTATTTTGTAAGATGTGGAAATAAAATAAATTCTGCCAAATTTTGAATCAAAATGACTGAAAAACTTTGACCGATATGGTAATTTTTTTTTCACAATAAAACACAGACTACCAAATTTCAACCAGATTGGTTGACAAACATGATGTCCGGAGGGTTATGAAGGAGATATATTCAAACTTGAATAGACCAAATAAAATCCATAATTCCTTCTGCTTCGTCAAGGAAACAACCGCAGAACCCCAAAAATTGGAGTTATATTAAAACTGAATCAATATGACCCATTTTCAATAGGTGAATATGGCAAAAGTCGCCTCAGCGTTCCCTAAAAATGTTATATCTAAGAAACATATCCGCGAATAAATTTGTAAATGACAAAGTTAAAATGATCAAAAATTCGTAACAAACGTTTTAAAAGTAGCAGACACTTTCAAAATGTACTTTTTTTTACTCATTATAGACAAAGCTGCATTAAAAATCTATTTAATAATTTTTTTTTTTAATTAATTAAAAATTATTTTTGTTCACACGACGTTATTCGCGATTATGCTTCAATTGTTGAATTTTACTTTGTAAGTTATCGGTAGCACTAAATGTACCTTTGTTAGAAGTGGGCGGGGTCGGATATTTTATCCGTTTAGGTTTAGGTGGAATGAAGGTGGGTCCCATGAAAATATTCCCCATTATTGGTATGAATATGGGCCCCAAAAAATTACGGGTCAATCAACAACAAAATGTTTGGGGACTAATTTCATAATTTGACTGCTTTGGGGGGCCCATTTTCATCTAAGGACTTAAAAACGGCTTCTTCGCGCAAAACTTTACTCTGCGTACATAAGAAACATTTTTAAACATTCGTCGAAAGGAATCATTTTTAGAAAAATTAGTTCGCAGTCGCACAACTTTTAGTTTCTTGGAGTGTATTTTCATTTCATATATTCTTGATTGAAGCTTAAGAAGGCGGACGGAAGAAATGGACCCCAAGAAAATACAACTCAAATTAAAAATTTAATTGGGTCCCAAAAGTGGGGCCCAATCAAGTAAACAGTATGAAATGAATGTAAACCCCCAAAAAAACTAAGACATTTTCTCTTCGTAAATCTGGGGAGTACGTAATAATACACGTATACATACCTATTTGTATACCCTCACTTTAGTTATACGAGGGTATATATCATTTGCTACGGGCCAAAAGTGTAATTATGTTCGGCGGATATCCGTTTTAGGTCGTTTTAAGTCGAATGAGCATTGTCCGTCCGTCCGTCTGTCTGTCTTCTGGTTGCTGCGCACGATAACTCTCGAAAGGAGTAACCGATTGACTTCAAATTTGGTACGTGGTAATATTTTTTTCTATCTCCGGCTAAGTTCGAAGATGGGCCATATTGCTCCACTCCTTCTAGTACCTCCCCCACAAAGGGTTAACATTTAGTGAAATATTCATTATTTTATAACTTCTCTACTACTTATTTAAATCCTCTGAAATGCTACACATAGTTTTAGTTTATTAGACACTATTACCTCGAGAAAAAATTGCGAAGTTGCCACGCCCCTTTTGGTATCTCCCACACAAATGGACCTTTTTGTACCAAAAGTTAACAGCTTTTAACATTAATACCAGTGCATACAAATACTTGAAATTTCCTAAAGTGCAATGCTTTTATAGTACCTCGAGTCTAGAGAAAGTGGCCGTCATTGGCACGCCCCTTTTGGTACCTCCCACACAAATGGACCATTTTACACCAAAAGCTAACAGCTTATAACATTAATACCAGTGCATATAAATACTTGAAATTTTTACAGAGAAAAGTGACCGTTATTGGGACCCCCCCTTTTGGTACCTCCCACACAAATGGAACATTTTGTACCAAAAGTAAACAGCTTTTAACTTTAATACCAATACATACTTTAATGTTATTAAATGCAATTGAAATTGAATTTACTAATATTTTTTTGGAACTCAAGGTGAGGGGATTCATAAGTCGGTTTACCCGACTGAACTTTCTTACTTGTTTTATTTGTATTTAAACACATATTGTATATGAACAAATTAGATTGCAAATATATTTTGTTTTAATATATTAATATAAGCGTTCCAAATATATTTTATGGATTTTCAAATAAAATGTATTTGCTCAGAAATATATAATATTTAAAAATTTGTGTTCCAAATATATTTTGAATTTTAGAGCTGTGTTGCCTATTAGTGAGATGGGACTTGTTTATCCATCAAACTACAGATAAACATGTTCTCGCAATATCTTGTAAGATATCTTTGAAACCGTCGATGGGATGTAGAAATGATATTAGAAGAAGATAAAGGCAACATAATTTGGGACTCTTTATAGCTTTCCCGAACCAATTAGGATAAATGGTTATAGAATTATGCTGCAATATGTGGTTCAACAGTTATCTTCTAAATTTTTTTCAAATTATCATTTTCTTTTCTTTAGGTTTTTAAAAAGTGGAACAAAATTTTATGATTTTTTGGGTTTTTTATGAGTTTTTTCGTACCAGTAAAAACACATTTTTTTTGGAAAAAAATATACATTATTCTGATTGCTTTAACTACTGTTATTAAACCAACCATTTGTAGCCCTTATAATCTAGTGTTTAAAAGCTATATAGGGCTTATACTTCAAAAAATATGATCCAAATACAAAAGGTACTCGTACTTTTGTTGAAAATTTAAATTTTACAGTGTTTTTTTGCTAGATTCCCTTTCAAAATCGAAACCCAGTTTATCGGTACACACAAATGTTCATGTTAAATGTGCATTACCATGTGTGTGGTTTTTGTATTCATTTAAAAGCGTAAGGCACATGCCACAGAGGTTCCTTTTAAGGATTTGTTATTCTTTTTTTTTTGAGTGTGTGAGTGTGTGTTGCTAGTTTGTTGGTGAGATGGTATTGTAGTCACCTAATGAAGACATGAATAAAAAATGAGATTTGCTTAACTTGAAAGTGAATGAATAACTGAGTGATGGAAAGCAAAAAATGCAAACTTTAGATTTGCACAAAAGTACAAGTGAAGGTGAGAAGAAGACGAAGAAGAATGTGAACATCTCACTGGGATGTTTCTTCGACTTTCCTGGAATTTGAATATGTTGGGGCACATTTAACTTTTTGTTCTTCTTCTTCAATGCTTGCTTCTATCGGATATAGCATCAGGATGCATCTACCACCCTCTAAAAGAAAAATGCTTGGCACACTGAATCCACCACTCCACCACCTCACCCTATACAGGATGATCTGGTTTTCAATTACCCAACCATCCATGTGTTGCAGTTGCAACTATTAAACTATATGTAAAATGTGAAAGTTATAGTTTCACTCCTGGTTACAGGAAACGAAAATGAATTCAATTTATATGTGAATGTGTGAATAGCCCTGGGCTGGAAATCCTATTCCAACCGAAAATAAAACAAAAGTAAGAAAATTTTGGATGAGTACACCGACTAAAGTATATCCTCAAGTTGTGAGAAATTTAATATGAAATTCGATACTTTTTTTGTGGGAGATGCCAGACGGGGGAACTTACTTATTCTTTATAAGACAAAATTATTGTGGAAAAGTAGTTTTAAATACAGAATATGAAGATATTTGATTTGCACCACAGAAGTACTGAAACTATTATGATCATACCAGTTTGTCCGTTTGTGTAGGGGGTACAAATTGTCAGGTGTTTGAGCGTACCGGCATTAAAGTTGTCCACTATTCATCTTTGGTACAAAAAGTGTGGTGTCAATTTCACGAAATGAACAATGTCTTACTAAATTTAAATAAAAAAATGTTATTTTTAGGGGAAAACTTACTTATAAATTTAAGTACGTCCGTTCTAAGTTGTTCACAACACAGTACAACACATGATTTTGGGACTCAATTCTGAGAATTGGCCACGAAAGTAGCCCCAAAAATAAGAATTAATGGCCATACGATTTATTTTGCTCAAGGTGGATTTTTAGCAATTTTTCTATATTTTAACATGATGATATCTCGGTATACTGCACGGAATATGTATCTATTTTGTGTCTAAAGCAAAGTTGTAGATATTGAATAGGCGAAAAAATGCGGAACAAAGCTACTTAAGGTCTTAGGTCACACCTTCGATGTGTTACACTTTTGGCTCGTAGCAAATGATATATACCTTCCTCCCTAAGGTGAGGGGATAAAAAGAAATGCAATGAAATTCATCGACCAAAAAATATGTGTTCATTTAATGTTGTGATGTAATTTGTGGCACTTATTGTCGAGATTTAAAAATTAAACCAAAAATATTTTTTTCCATAATACATTCACATTTTTAATGACACCACAAAAGAGAAGTCTTCATTTAATGCTAATACGAGTGTCACAAACAGAATTATGTCTCATATTTATCAGTCTGGATTTAATGGGATTGTCCTTCGCAGCAAAAAGTTATTAATGGCATTGTCCTTCGGTTTGGTCCTTTTTTTAATGAACCTAAAATGTGGCGACTTAATTCATTTGATGAAATCTTAATGGAAAATTAAATAAATGTAATTGTATTCCACTCCATTTATTCAGACAGACTGTAAAGTTTTCAGTTTTTTGAATGAAAACATTATCTGGTAAAGGAGCATTAATTTGCCAAATAAATTGTTATCACATTTTCATATTAAATTCAAGGGCATTTATACTGAAACAAGGGAAAGGTACTTTGATACAAAGTAAAGAAATAAGCCTAAGTTTAAAACCAGTAACTTTTTTAAAACTGCGAAACTCGTTTATTTGGAATAACATAATAAGTTATTTAATTCAAAGAATTTTATCATTATTTTCTATTAAACACATTCACTCACATTTGTCTCTGAAAAGTTTTATGTATATTTCCAAAAATATTTCTTTATTGATATCTTGTTTTCGATCTGCTTAATAAGCTTTGTAGTTGCTTTATTATTAAAATTTCCAAAGCCTTATGTTACTTGCATTGAAAGGAAATAACTTGGAATATTACTTAATATACATTGAAAAATTATTCTTAAAATAGTTAAGATTTTGTCATACATAACAATTATGAACAAGTTAATAAAAAAGTAAACAACGAAACTTTTCATAGTATTTATGACGTTGTAATTAATGAAGCATTTCCTAAAATTTCTAGAGAATTTATGTAATAAAATTTCGAAGAATTTACGAAAATGCTTAAACAAATTTCAAAGAATTGTCATCCCAACGAGAAATTGGACTGGTACGACACCAAACGTGTGATACGTCCATTCAACCACGCAACATTGTTTTTTTATGAAAATTTCAGGAAAATCTTTTTTATCTTAATAACATTTTGTGACAAAAAAACTTTTCCCGACAGTATCGGCTCCATCAATATCAGACAACATCACCAATTAAATGTGTACTAATAGTTGAGCTTCGAAAACTGGTCCCAACTGATCCAATACAAAGGAGTAGGTTATGGAGAAGACAGCCCAAATATATCTGTACTAGAGAGTAGATTACCTAATTTGTCGATTACTGAGGAGCCGATAAATAAATTTGTCGCCAGCTAAGGAGTAGATAACCCAACTTGCCCTCTTTTATGGACTAGATGACCTAAATTACCATAAATTATAGATTAGATAAACCAACTTGTCGTCTACTAATGAGTAGATAACCTACTAAGGAGTATATAAACCAACTTGTCGGCTAAAAAGGAAATAACCCAACTGGCCATAAACTAAGGATTATATATCCCAACTAGTCATCAAATAAGGAGTAGATAACTCAACTGGCCATCAACTACGGAGTTAATAACCCAACTGCCCATCAACTACGGAGTAGATAACTCAAGTTGACGATCAATTTGGTCATCATAATAACATATGACTATATGATATAAACCAACTTCTCGTCTACTAATGAGTAGCTAACCTAATTGACGCCTACTAAAAAGTAGATAAACTAACTGGAGTACCTAAGGACTAGATAACACAACTGGCCAGCAACTAAGAAGATGGTTAGATAATCCAACTGGACATCTACTAAGGGGTAGACAACGCAATTGGTCCTCTACCAAGGAGAAGATAACACAAACGGTCATCAACTACAGGGTCTACCAACAAGAGGTGTTATTTGGAAGAATATGTATTGCTGCTGTAGCCCAAAGTGTTAAAGAAAACCCAGGTTTGTCCATTCCTCGTCGTTCTTTTGAATTGGGCATTCCACAAACATCATTACACCGTCTCTTGCATAAAGACTTGGGTCTTAAGGCTTATAAAGTTCAGTTAACACAAGAACTCAAGCCGGCCGATCATCAACAACGTCGTGTCTTTGCTGATTGGGTCCTTGAAATGCATGAAAATGATCCGGAATTCCATCGAAAAATCATCTTGACTGATGAGGCCCGTTTCCACCTCGGTGGCTACGTCAACAAGCAAAATTGTCGCATCTGGGGCTAGGAAAACCCAAGAGTTATTGTTGAGAAGGCTCTCCATCCTCAACCTGTGACTGTTTGGTGCGGTTTATGGTCCGGCGGGGTCATTGGACCTTACTTTTTCGAAAATGAGGTTGGATCAACAGTTACGGTGAATGGATTGCGCTATCGAGAGACGATTAATGATTTTTTATGGTCGGAGTTGGATGGCGCTAAGTGCCACACAAGCAACGAAACCATTGCTCTGTTACGGGAAAAGTTTCCGGACCGTGTTATCTCTCGAAGATGTGATCACAATTGGCCACCGAGATCTTGTAATTTAACACCTTGCGACTTCTTCCTTTGGGGCCACGTGAAAGATAAGGTCTACGCCAACAGCCCAGCGTCGATTCAAGACCTCAAAGATAGAATTGGTGAGGCTATTGAGGACATAGGGCAGGCACTTTGCGATTTGGTTATGAAAAATTTCATGAAAAGGATATGGTCCTGTAAGCGTGGTCGTGGTGGCCATTTGGCTGATGTTGTTTTTCATTATTAACGGCATACCTTCCTCTTTACTATGAAATAAACATCCGATCATTTATCTCAAAAAAATGGCATTTTTCTTTGAATACCAAAATAACACCTCTTGTTGGAAAAACCTTTAAATAGTAAAACATCCAACTGGCTATTAACTAAGGAGTAGATAATCAACTGGCCATTAAATAAGGAATAGATAACTCAACTGGTCATCAACTAAGGAGTAGATAACCCAACTGGTCATCAACTAAGGAGTAGATAACCTAACTGGTCATCAACTAAGGAACATAATAATAATTTAGAAGATAAACTTGTCATCTACTAATGAGTAGATAACACAATTGACGCCTTCTAAGCAGTAGATAACCCAACAGGTCATTAACTAAGAAGTAAATAACCCAACTGGCTATCAACTAAGAAGTGGATAACCCAACAGGCCATCAACAAAGTAGTATGGACGTCTACTTAGGAGTAGATAATGCAATTGGTCCTCTACCAAGAAGAAGATAACACAAACGGTCTTCATCTAAGGAGTAGATAACCCAACTGTCCATTAACTTAGGAGTAGATAACCTAATTGGTCACAAACTAAGAAGTAGATAACCCAACTTGACATTAACTCAGGAGTAGATAACCAAACTTGCCAGCAACTACGGGTAGATAACCCAACTGGTCATCATCTAAGAAGTAGATAACCCAAGTGGTCATCATTTAAGAAGTAGATAACCCAACTGGATATCAACTACGGAGTAGATAACACAAACGGTCATCAACTATAGAGTAGATAACCCAACTGTCCGTTAACTAAGGAGTAGATAACCCAACTGGTCATCAACTAAGAAATAAATAACCCTATTGAACTTCACGTAAGGAATAGCTACCCCGACTGGTTCGCTACCAAGAAGTAATTAACCCAAACGAACATCAACTAAGGAGTAGATGACCCAACTGGTCAGCAACTAAGGAGAAGATATACCAACCGATATACATACCGACGTCAGTGACAGAACAATTAGAGGACAATATTGGAACATTGTAGGGATTCATGCTTTCAGAGCTTTCAGCTTTTTTTTAACAGAACTCTTCCTTGCGAAAGAAATGTTTTTGATGGTAAATTGAAAAATATAAGGTACTGCGCTCTGGAATATCCAGACACATAATTAGGACCTGTAAGCTTGTAGTGGTGCTGTTCACCACTGGTATATACTGATCTTACAAAGGATTAGATATTATGAATGATAATTATTTCAGTGTAGTATATACTCGTACATACTGCCCTACTATAACAGTTGGATATTGGACAACAGCTCAAGTATGTACTCGTATATGGGTAATGAGAATTATATTTCAATTACACATTCTCCTTCAATAAGACTAAAGATAAACATCAATCAAACACATGCAAAACATACAGTTTTGGGGGGTTTCTCGAATTGTATGTTTTCGGTCTAAACAACCACCAGAGTAACTAGTCGAGCAGAGTAAGCAGTAAGAGCAACAACATATGGAGTTTCAGCAACAGCAACATCCCGTTACAACTTATTTCTTTGTGTTTTAATAAAATATTTTTCCATTATTTCATAATAGTTTCTTCTTCATAGATTTAATGGAACGTTGTAAAAACTAAATAAATTTCTACGAAGAAGAATATTTCTTAGATTTAACGAGCATACGTTTTTTCCAGTGTAGGTTCACTCGTTGCTGCAGCATTTATCTCGTCATCGCATAGCGTTAAATCCTTTTATCATTTCCGTGTAGTTTCTATAAAGTGAAAAGAATCACCAACACTTTCAACATCTTTAGATTCTAAGCATAAATTGCATTACCGCATCATTGTCAGGATTGCCCGGATTGTAGGCGGGGATATGTGAAAGAATGCAACGAATGGAGTACATTCAAGTTGAATGTCAATATTTGTCAACCATTTATACAGAGGATATGGAATAAATCCTTCAGGAAAATATGTATATTCGTGTCCGTGAACAAGCTACTCATTCCATCAACAACAACACAGAGGTGAATAGTGGAATAATAATAACATAGAAAAAATGACAGATTTGTAGAAAATTCACACACAACTGCGTTGGCATTTCAAAGTGTTTTATAAAACAGTTTGACTTTTTTGTTCACTTCAATTTTATCAAGAGATAACCAGCATTTTACGCAGTGATTGGAAAAATTCAATTCAATTCACACAACTCACATGCACTTGTTTTTGGAGAAGGAAATGAATGTTCTATGGGGAATGGAAAACATTTTTAAAAAAATCTATGAATGGAAATTTAAACGAATCTGATTTATTAGAATTTCATACAAAATACCTAGGGATGTGTGGGTGGGGGCCAAAGTAGCACAGGTGTCAACATTTGGTTTTTCGCTTTTTTTTTGGAATTCTCTTGGCATCGATTTTTTGTTTGAAACTTTCCTGTCCTGTGCAAATACATGAGCTTGGAAAAACATGAAAAGTTTTCTCTTATAAATGGGATACGAGTGTACGCTGCCAAAAAACGGATGTTATTTATGCAAACGTTTGTCGTTTACTGTTCGTTCATATTTGAAAAATAAAAATTTCCACTCTGATGACAGGTACGCGAATTCGATTCATGACTGCACTGCCCAGTGAAAGATTATATCGGAATGAAGAATGACAGTGAATTGAAGTGTACAAAATTGACATATAATTCTTTGACAATTTTAGTATTTACCCAATAACAAATTTTCCTAAAAAGCAATTTAGTAGGGAATTAATCGGCTTTGGGGTACTAATTCCCCACTCGCTTCCCTAACCGCTTGTTTTTATAAAGGAATGAGACTTCTGGGACTAATTCTGAATAGCTAAAATAATAATGTCTTATATTACGAACAGCGACAAATACCGAAACTTCTGAATGAGTTATCGGAAAAATCTCAAAAAATTCCACAAAGCTTTTCTTCAGGTGTACTAAAAAATGTAAAAAAACGGGAACAAATCAAAACCCAACATTTTTTTGAAACCGTCGTTTTGTCGTGAAATTCCCCATATATACCTTTTTATATTATACTTTTTTAAATAACTTATTTCATAACTCCAAAATATGAAAAATGACCAAAAAATCAATTTTTTTTGAAAATATAATTTCAAATGGCCATAACTTTTGTCCTATAACTCTATGCAACAAAAAAATTTGTTTGTGTCCGAGACTTAAAAACTTTTTTTTGGTATAGATTGGCACACTATTTCATGAAACCAAAACCAAAATTTTTAATACTTTACTCTTAATACATACTTTTTGAAGTATAAGCTCGATAAAGCCGAGATGCCAATTAAAGGAAATTATGAGAGCTAAAATTGCTAAAAACATCACTTTTATATAGAAAATTAAGTTTAGTAACTGTCGTTAAAATAATTAGACATAAAATCGTTTTTTCAAAAATATAGTTTCTTGCTGGCCCGAAAAAAACATTAAAAATTGAAAAAAAAAGAAAAAAATGTTTTGTTCCATTTTTGAAAGCTAGCATCCCAACGAAGAAAACAGTGCCTATTTGAAAATCTATAGATAAATGTATAAATAATGACCCATATTGTAAAAATAGGGAAGTTAAAAAAAATATTTTTTATATTTTTATTTTGGCAATTTTGTTTGGGAAGTACCAAAAGGGGCGTGGCAATAACGACCATTTTTGTACCCTCCACCATAGGATGGGGGGTATATTCATTTTGTCACTCCGTTTGTAACACCTCTAAATAATGATCTGAGACCCCATAAAGTACATATATTCTTAATCGTCTTAAAATTCTAAGACGATTTAGCCACGTCCGTCCGTCCGTCTGTTGTAATCACTCTACAATCTATAATACTTGAGCTTGATGGTTGAAGTTTGGTATAGATATTTCTTATAGCTGCAGGTAACTTGGGATTGAAAATGGGCGATATCGGGTCATATTTAGATATAGCTCCCATATATAGCATCTAATTTGTTGTGATTCCTACCGTTCTCATATACTACTATACTCTACTATATTTTTTTGTGTTTTTCGGTGTTCTTTTCTTTAGGTTTAGTTATTTTGTGAGGTCACATGCTATCCATGGTGGAGGGTATATAAGATTCGGCATGGCCGAACTTAACGCTTTTACTTGTTTGATAGACTATGGGTACTATAAAAACATTACACTGTAAAAGATTGTAGGTATTTGTATGGACTGGAATTAAAGTAAAAAGCCGTTAACTTTGTGTGCAAAATGGTCCATTTGTATGTGAGGTAGCCAAAAGGGGCGTGGCAACTTCGGCCATTTTTTACGGGACTGTAGGTACTATAAAAGCATTACACTCCACAAAATGTCAAGTGATTGTATGTGCAGGAAAATGGTCCATTTGTTTGGGAGGTACCAAAAGGGGCGTGGCGATCACGACCATTTTACAGGGGTCTAAAGCTACTATAAAAGCATTACACAAAATTGCAAGTATTTCTATGGACTGTAATCAATGTTATAAGCCGTTAACTTTTTGTGCAAAATGGTCCATTTGTATGGGAGGTACCAAAAGGGGCGCAGCAACTTCGCCCATTTTAATAAAGATGATAGCGAATAATAAACTAATACTATGAGTGGAATTGTGAAAGGTTCTGGATAGTGGTGAAAAGTATACAAGTTATGGGATAATCAATATTTCACTAAATGTTGACCCTTAGTGGGGAAGGTACTCGAAGGAGTGGACCCATATAGTCCATTTTTGACCTTAGCCTGAGATAGAAAAAAAATATTGACACACCAAATTTAAAGTCATTAGGTTAATCTTGTCGAAAGTTATCGTGCGCATCAACCAGACAGACAGACGGACATTGCTAAAATGACTTAAGATGGCCCAAAACGGATTTCCGCCAAATATTCTTGGGGTCTCTTAGGTCACTCCATCGATGTGTAATATTTTTGATCTACAGCATCTGATATATACCCTTGTTCACAATAGGGGGTGGGGTATAATAAAAGAAGTTTGTTGAAATTCTTTTATTTCTACCAAAAGTGCAATAATTTCTTCATTTATCCAAATATAACATTCAAATAGGCATTGTTTTCTTCGTTAGGACTCTTGCTTTCAGCGATTTTTTTCTATTTTTTATGTTCTTTTTCGGGCCAACAAAAAAACGATTTTTTATGAAAAAAATCCATTTTTATATGAAAAAAAATCAAATTGTTTTTTCTGTTTCCATATGAAAGTGTCATTACTAACATTTGCAGTCCTTATAATTTATAGTCCAAATATTAAAGGCATCTTCCAAGCAAATGGGAATTTCAAAGAAAAATTTTTTTATAAAAAATTTACCCTAAAAATTAGTATATTATACCCAGCCCTCCGATAACAATTTTGTTTTATAGTGCAGAAAGAAAAAACTAATTTTCAAATGCATATATCTGGGTAACTTTATAAAATAACTATTAGGGGTAAAAGTCTTTTGTAGACCTTGGTTAGTAGTATCGGACGAAAAAGACGAAAGTAGCATGCGCTTTGAGGCCCTCTAGCTTCGCCCATGTATACCCCAAGGGACCCAAATTCAAAACTTAGCTTCTCTAATACCTCTTTATGAATTTCTCCCACTGTGCAGTGTATGGGTAGAACATTGCAAACACTTTAAAAGCATTTGAAGCAGACAGACGGAAACAACTCTTAAACCACTTCTCTGATATTTTACACTTCTTTACATTCGCACAGTAGTTTAACTCATGTTCAATTAATGCAACACTTCAGCTTAGACTTTTCTAGAATGTTTTCCTTAGATTACACTATGCAACAAAATTTTTGTCCAAGGGATGTGGATAACAGTTTCTAGTGCAATTTGGTGACACTAACACGAAAAAAGTATTAAAAAAATTTTTATGGTAATTTTTTTTTTAAAAAATTCCAGCTTTCGTGGAAAGTACATTTAGTATTTGGACAATAATTTTTCAAGTATAAGACTGATTGAGCCGTGTTATGCCTCAAATTAAAGGGAATTATGAGGGCGTAGAATCTTTGGTTTAGTAACAGTCGTCAAAAATATGAGAAAAAAATGATTTTTTTTCCTTGTACAAAAAGACCATAAAAAAATAAAAAAAATATTTTATCACATTTTTAAAAAGCCAGCATGCTTGCGAAGAAAATACTGTCTATATGAAAAAAATCTATGGATAGCTGTAAAAGTTATGAGCCATTTTTTAAACGTTAGGGAAATTCAAAAAAATATTGTTTCATATTTTTTCGTTTTTAAATGATGTTTTTGTTTATATTGAATTCACCATATGTGAGAGAGGCATATAAGAGACATTGCACTTGCATTTTATTTTATGAGATTTGATGTCAGACATTATAAAATTATAGAGAGGGCATGGTTTTATGGCTGTTCGTAACCCTCCATAAAACATGATATGCAATGTGAGAGCTATATTGGATGAGATCCGCTTAGATAGAGGGTCATTCAACAATGTTTACGGTTTTTTATTTATGAGGTTTCCATTCAGTTACGCCTTTTAGGAGCATGGACATCCCAGTCGTATATACAGGTAGTAAAATTATATGTACGCAATACAAAGTAGTACGAGGCAGTCTTGAAAATATTGGGTGTCTACTTTCGAAGCAAACTATATGTACTGCAACTTATGAACCTTAAACCCGGAATTTATGAATAAAATTTCTTATTAATAAATTAGTGTAATTCAGCGCCTTAAAGAGATAAGTCGATTTTCTGAAAAACATTACAAATCCCGACAATTTCTGCTACATCTGCGGAAAATATGTAATTAAAAAGAATAGACGTGCGTTTAGTAAAATAATAAAAGAAATATATGTGCAATATTTTGGTATACGAGTTAAAAATATGAACGAACCGTGGACACCTAGTATTTTGTGTAATTCGTGGCATGTAAATCTTACTCGATGGAGTGGTGGAAGCATGCGGTAAGTACAATTTGGTAAGTACAATCACGTGCAATTTGGAATGCCAATGATTTTGAGACAACCGTTCATTCACGATACGGACTGCTATTTTTGTCTAAGTAAACAGATTAGAGTAGGAAAAAGCATTCGGTGGAATTAAGCTGAAGTAAAATCTGTCACTTTGCCAGTTGCACATTTGGAAACAATACCAATAGCTAATTACGGAAACATCATCAAGTTCAACTGAGTACTCAACTCTGAGCGACTCAAACTTGAGTCAGAAGTCATCGCTTTTAACTCAGTTTCAACTCAATGATCTAGTGAGAGATTTGGAACTGACCAAAGATAAGGCAGAACTACTTGCATCTCGGAAGAAACAGTACAATATTTTGGCCCCAGATGTTAACATATCATATTATAGAGTCCGTGATATACCTTACAAACAATTGTATACAACTGTGGATAACATATGCTTTTGCAAGGACATTTCCGGATTGTTCGAGGAACTTAATCAAACATACAATTAAAAGAAATGGTGGTTATTTGTTGGCAGCAGTAAAAAAAAGTTTGAAAGCAGTACTTTTGCACAACGAAAATCGGACACCGTCGATTCCCATTGCTCATGCTTTCAACACTAAGGAATCATACGAAACAATGGCTAAATTGATAAAATACATAAAATATGAACATGACTGGAAAATTTGTTGCGATTTTGAAAGTAGTTGGTATGTTATGCCTCTGGGATAGCCGATATTTTGCCACCACTGCATATTAAGCTGGGGCTCTTTAAACATTTTGTAAAAGCCTTAAGGAAAGATGGCAATTTACTCTCAGTTTATTTAAAAGTCTTTCTTTTCAAAAAATCGAAGAAGGAGTTTTTGATGGGCCTAAAATAAGGAAACTGATGAAAAATGTGAATTTCGAATCATATTTGACGTCGGACGAAATTGCAGCATGGAGGTCGATTAAGCTTGTAGTTTCAAATTTCCTTGGATCCAATAAAAGCCCACAATATGAAACAATGATTAATGATATGTTAAATAATTATGAAAAAAAATATGGTTAGAAATAAATTTTTTTATATTTATGTATATAACACATATGTATGTATTCTTCCAACTTATTTTTCGCTTTATGTATTCCAACAGGTGTAAATATGTCCCTCAAAATTCATTTCTTGCATTCTCATTTAAACTTTTTCCCCGAGAATCTTGGCGACGTAAGTGACGAACATGGCGGAAGGTTTCACCAAGAATTGAAGTCCATCGTGCGGCGTTACCAAGGGCACTGGGATGAAAGAATGATGGGAGATTATATTTGGTTCCTCATTAGAGAAACCGATTCCGAAATCTACAAACGTCAACAAAGAACTCACAATTACTTCAAATGAAACTTGTTCATGTAAATAAACTCCTATGTACATAATATAAATAAAAGTAATAAATAAAATCGCTATTTAAACAGAAATTAAAAACAGTAAGGAAAGGCTAAAGTCGGGCGGTGCCGACTATATAATACCCTACACCACTCTCGTAATATTGAATAACTCTGATATATAAATTTTGTAATTCATGTATAAATTGTTTATATAAATTTACTTTTCGGACATTTTACACTTAAATAATACCCTGTACCACAGTGTGGTGTAGGGTATAAAATCGATTGGATCTATAGAGCCAAATCGGATGAAACATATATATGGGAGCTATAGCTAAATCTTTACCGATTTTCTTCAAATTCGGCAATGTTGGTTCATGAATCAAGAAAATCTACCATTCTAAATTTCAAAACGATTGGATGTAAAATATAGCTTCTATAGAACTAAAGGGCCAAATCGGACGAAACATATATATGGGAGCTATAGCTAAATCTTAACCGATTTTCTCCAAATTCTGTAGTGTTGGTTCATGGATCAAGAAACTCTACCATTCTAAATTTCAAAACGATTGGATGTAAAATACAGCTTTTATAGGACTAAAGGGCTAAATCGGATGAAACATATATATGGGAGCTATAGCTAAATCGTAACCGATTTTCTTCAAATTCGGCAGTGTTGGTTCATGGATCAAGAAACGCTACCATTCTAAATTTCAAAATGATTGGATGTAAAATACAGCTTCTACAGGACTAAAGGGCCAAATCGGACGAAAGATATATATGGGAGCTATATCTAAATCTGAACCAATTTCAACCAAATTCAATAGGGATCTTTACACCTGCCAAATACTCTAAACTGCAAAATTTCAGAACGATCGGAGTGAAATTGCGATCTGTAGTCGACGAACAACTTTACATGGACAGACGGACGGACGGTCGGACGGACATCGTTAAATCGACTCAGCTAGTGATTCTGAGTCGATCGGTATACTTTAAGGTGGGTCTAGCTGTGTTATTTTCAGGTGTTACAAACATCTGCCGTGAAACAAACTTATAATACCCTGTACCACAGTGTGGTGTAGGGTATAAAAGAAATATTTTTTTAAATTCTCTTACCTCTAACAAAAGGGCTATAATTTCTACATTTATCCATAGATTTTTTCAAATAGGCTTTATTCTTTCTTCGCTAGGATGCAAACTTTTAAAAAATAAAATAAAATATTTTTTTTCGATTTTTTCTATTTTTATGTTTTTTTTCCAAGGATTTTTTTTTGGAAAAAATCCACTTTTTCCAATTGGTTAATTACTGTTACTAAACCACTATTAATAAGTGAAAGAGATATTTCCAACATTGGTAGCCCACATTAATAGCTTAAATTTAACGCATAAGTCGATCTGATCGGCTTATCCATAAAAAAATTTTTGGTTTTGATTTTACATAACAGTATGCTACAATCTATGCAAAAAATTATTTTTAGGTCTAGGACACAAAATTTTTTTTGTTGCGTAGTGCAATAAGCACAAAAAATTGAAGAAATTGTTAAAATTAGAAATAAAATGCCAACATTTTTTCAATTTATGTTCATCATTATAACCATGGAGAAATAAAAAGCAATTTTAAGACAGCGTAAATATCATAATCAAATAAATGTTCAATCGAAAGTGGCTAAAATTACATTTATTTATTTTTGCTGGGTAGATTTAAAACTTTTGGCAAATTTAAAACTATTCGCATTTAAAACAATTTTTTTAAGTACACATCAACGTTGTAGTTTTCCACGAAATACTCGTACTATCAGTAAAAACTTTAGTTCATGTTGAAAGAAAAGTTAGAGCATGTAAATAATTTCAAATTATCTATGCAAGGATTAACTTAACTTGCTTTTGTAAGTTATTCCCTTGGCAAATGTTGCCGAACTTAAAAGAGCTCTCATAGCTGAACTGGTTTCGGAACTGCATCACTACATATGATCATGTATACGATATACGAATCGAATGGCAGTGCTGCAAAGACAACCCAAAATATCCCCAGAGTAGAAGTTCATTGAGAAGAAAATCAAAAGTATCTGAAGAATGCATGACACCGAGATTGTGAAAAAAAACTACAAAGAAAAAATATTCTTGGATCAATCGAACGAACGAGAGACGGGAAAGACACAAGTGACGAAGTCCAAGAAGAAAAACAAAATGCAAACATGCAGACAAACTAGAATTCGTTATTTGAAATTCATTATTTGGCAATTTTCCGTTTTTTAGGGGGAGAGAAAGTTTTCCATTCAATGATTTCATTTCCCCCCGGGCCATATGCAAATTCGAATGCACTATAGCCGAATTCCTTGAAGACTGCCATAAAGGCAGAATAGGTCTCAAATTTCAAAAGAAAAAAATATACACTTTCTATTTGTTCATGTGTAACGAAATGAGGAGCAGAAGAAGAAGCAACGAATTTACATATAATTTCTTTAAAAATACTACCACGATACATGCTTATGTCTCTTGGAATTTAACTTTTTTCCATACGTCGAAAAATTACTGAAGAGAGTTAATAGTAAAATACTGCTTTCTTTGGAACAACAAAATCTAAAATAAATATTTTTTTTTACAGAAATGCCAAAAAAGTTTAAATTTAGTAAAAAAAAATTTTGTGTTTTTTTTTTTAAAAGATTGAAGTAAAAGCTTCCGTTGGGCAAACATTTCTAAATACAATAGGTAATTAGTTATGTTGATGGGAAAAAGGACCGTTTGACCAAATTCTCAATATTCAACACACTCCAAATTGGTCAGTTTTTAAACTATCCAGTAGGACTAAAGATGGCGCAAGCGTCATCCTGATCAGAATACATCGCTTTTAAAAATTGACTTACGTGACATGAAATCCCTCATAATCAACCAGCACTGTTCGGTAGAGCCAGCGGCAAGAAAAACAACAAATGCTGTCAGAACAACAACTACATGTACTAGAAGAAGAAAATTGTTTTAATCCTTCATAGTCTTAAGAAAACTCTAATGGTGTTTTCTTTTCTAAAAACAAGTAAGAAAGTTTCAGTCGGGTAAACCGACCCTCACTTTGTGAGTAAGGTAATATATAACATCACACTAAAAATCTGTCAGTTTGTGTGTGAGGTACCGGAAGGGGTTTTTCCAAATACACCTATTTTTCGGTAAACAGTAGATTCCAAAATATATTGCATTGTGCCGAACTATAATCGTTTATGTGCACTGGTGTATTAAAGTTACGAGCTATGTAATTTTGGTATGATTTGGTCATTTTGTGTGGGAGTTACAAAAAGGGGTGGGGTGATAACGCCCACTTTTTACAGGACTATAGACACTATAACCGCATTACACTGTACAAAATTTCAAGTATTGGTATGTACTGGTATTAAAGTTACAAACCGTTCAATTTTGGTACGAAACGGTCCATTTGTGTGGGAGGTACCAAAATGGGCTGTACAATAATGCCCATTTTTTACCGGACTATAGACACTACAAAAACATTATACAGTAGAAAATTTCAGGCATTTTTATGCACTTGTATTAAAGTTATAAGCAATTAAATTTTGATGCAAAATGGTCCATTTGTGTGAGAGGTACCAAAAGGGGCATGCCAACTTCACCCATTTTTCTCGAGGTAATAGCGACTAATATACTAATATTATGTGTAGAATTTCAGAATATTCGAATAAGTAGTATACAAGTTATTAAAGAATCAATATTTCACTAAATTTTCACCCTTTGTGTGGGAGGTACCAGAAGGAGTAGATCAATATGGCCCATCTTCGAACTCATCCGGAGATAGATAAAAATATTACCGCATACCAAATTTCAAGTCAATCGGTTACTCCTTTCGAGAGTTATCGTGCGCACCAGCCAGCAGACAGACAGACAGACGACAAAACGAATATGCGCCGAATATACTTGGGGTCTTAGGCCACTCCTTCGATGTGTTACACTTTTTTCTGTAGCAAATGATATATACCCTCGTATCACTAAAGTGAGGGTATAACAAATAAGGAAGTTCAGTCGGGCAAACCGACTTAAGAATCCCCTCACCATCAGACCAAAAAAAAAATAATTCGTAAATTTATTAGTTTTAATTAAATTATTATCAATTTAAACTGGATTTAATAACTTTGAAGGATGCTCCGGTATTAAAGTTATAAGCTGTTAACTTTTGGTGCGAAATGGTCCATCTGTGTGGGAGGTACCAAAAACGAGCGTGGCAATAACTGCCACTTTTCTCTGGGCTTTAGGTACTATACAAGCATTACTCTGTACAACATTTGAAGTCTTTTTGTGAACTGGTATTAAAGTTATAAGCTGTTAACTTTTGGAGCAAAATGGCACATTTGTGTGGGAGGTACCAAAAGGGGCGTTCCCATAGCGCCATTTTTTCTGTACTTTAGGTGATATAAAAACATTAAACTGTACAAAAGTTCAAGCATTTGTGTGAACTGATATTAAAGCTATAAGCAGTTAACTTTTGGTTAAAAATTGACCATTTGTGTGGGAGGTGCCAAAAGGGGCGTGGCGACATCGCCCATTTTTCTTGAGCTGTTAAAACGAATTTCCGCCAAACATACTTGGGGGATGTGTTTCACTTTTGGCTCGTAGCAAATGATATATACCCTCCTATCTAAGGTGAGGGGATAAAAAGATGTTGCCTTGTCAGAGAGCAGCATTTTAATAATGTCGACTACACCCTCTTGTACTGCCTTTCAACTCACTACAAAAAACTAAAAATAAAAAAAATTGTTTTGTAGGGCAGCGTCCACCCCTTCCATTAAATACAGGGCTGAAATGTTGCATTTTTGCACCGTGCAAGTGAAAAATTTTTACAAAAGAAAACAAAACCCTATTAAAGAGTATAATTTTTACAAAGGAAATCAAAGAGAATTTTTGGGGCGAAAGGCAGACAAATTGTAGCATTTTTTGGCACAAAAGAAAACACCATAAGAATGTGTGACAAAAATACTCAATGTATTAAGAATGGATACGCTCTAAATATATAATATTTGGCACAAACAAACAAATCTTTGTTTCCATCGTAATATTTTTTATTTGGGACTATTATTTGCGAAACAAAGATTTATTTGCATTAAAGTATTCAGAAATTATAATTATCGATCGATATCTTAATTGTTTTTAGATTTTCAGCAATTCAAAGTTAATTTTTAAGTATTTTTTATTGTTTGCATGAAGGATTGATGACAAATGATGACATGGAATACATACACGGGGTAAAATCGCCTTTTTAAATGTTTGAATCGAAAGAAAATATAAGTATATTTGGAGCAAATACATTTTATTTGAAAATCAATAAAATATATTTGGAAATATATTACAACAAAATATATTTGCAAACTAATTTTCTCAAATAAAATATTTTAAAATGTGTTTATATATAAATAAATCTTTGTTTATTTTTTTTTAAATATATTTTATTTAAAAAAGAATCCCAAAACTTTTGTTTTGCCTTTTTTGAATTTCAGTTTTAATTTTTCCTTGGTTTCAAATTGTACCTCCCAGTTATGACACCATATACAGCATTAACTTCTGCTTTAAATCAAATCAATTTCTGAGTATTCAAAGTCATCACTAGTTGTCAATCGTCCTAGTAATTTGTATTGATCCATGATTATACAATTTCAATTATTATTATTTATTATTTTTACGAACATTAAAAATTTCTAATTTGAATTACTGAAAAATTTTACACAATTTAGGTATTCTCTGAATACTTAAATGCAAATAAATATTTGTTTTGAAAATAATAGTCCCAAACAAAACCAGTTCCTAACAATGCGAAAATGGGCATTGCGATAAGAATTCGGCAGTGTTCATACATGTAATAAGAAAACTTCCTCTGCCGAATTTCGCACTTATCGGATATAAAACACGGTTTCTACAGCTCTTACATGTCAAATCGGGTGTAACATATATATTGGGACTATGTTTAAAGCTGAGCCGATTTTGTCTAATTTCAGTAGAGATCGTCCTAGGCCAAAAAAGAGCACAGTGCTAAATTTTATCTCAATCGGACCATAAATACGACCTGCACTTTGATTACAAGAATACATGGACAGACAGACGGACATGGCTCAGAAAGTGATTCCAAGTCGATCGGTATAATAAACGACAGGTCTATCTCTTCACCTTTTGGGCGTTACAAACAAATGCACAAAGTCATAATACCCTGTACCACAGTGTGGTGTAGGATATAAACATATTGGGATGTAAACAAAAATTTGTGTAGAACAACATCTGCCCAAATATATAATATACATGTTTATAGTGTATTCTAAATATGTATATGTTTCAAGTTTCTGAAAGTTGGATAAATTATCACAGCAATTGGCTTTGGCAATTCGAGTATGAATACTTATTAATAAATTATCCCGATCATAGGGTTTAGAAATATTTTAGAATGTTTTGCATTAAAACTTTTTAGTTGAGTATTTAGCAGATTCTCTTACTAATATAAATATCTATTTCTAAAGTTGTTCTCGAACTTTTGCCTAGAATTTCGACATTTTGAACAGAATTTCGTAATTGCATATTTAGAAAAGTAGCTCACAAATACGGTTAAATTGTAAGGTCCGATGTTGAATGTGAACCAAACCTAACAGTCAAGTTTTTTTCTGAATTTCATTTGATATTTCTCAATTTCAGACTAACTCAATTTGAACCATGGAAAGATACACAATCGAACAACGCGTTAAAGTTTTTAAGCCTTTTACGAAAATGGGCGTTCAAATCAATATGCATTTCGTGCACTTTGTGATGTTTTTTTTGATCAGCATAATCGTCCAAATGTGTCCACAATCGGAAGAATTGGGCGCAAATTTCAGCAAACCGGGTCTGTAGGAGATGTGAAAACACCTGTGCATGCCCGCCCAGTTCGTTTGGTGCGGCTTATGGGCTGGCGACGTCATCGGGCCATACTTCTTCGAAATGAGGCCGGTCAGGCAGTTGCTGTGAATGGTGTTCGCTATCGTGAGATGATAACGAACTTTTTATGGCGAGAATTGGAAGATATGGATGTGGACAATATGTGGTTTCACTTGCCACACAGCTAACGAAAAAATGGTGTTATCTCACGTCGTGGCGATGTCAATTGGCCGCCAAGATCATGTGATTTGACACCGTTGGACTTCTTTCTTTGGGGTTATTTGAAAGAAAATGTGTACGTCGATAAGCCAGCAACAATTCAAGAGCTAAAGGATGAGATAATTCGGCACATTAACGACATAGATCCTCAATTATGCCTCAGCGTCATCGAAAATTTGGACCATCGGATGGAGGTGTGCCGCCGAGGTCGCGGCAGCCATTTGGCCGATATTTTGTTCCATACATAATTGAACCACACCAATATTATCCTAATAAAAAGAAATGACAATAATTTCCTAAATAGTTTGTGTATTATTCAAAATCAGCATCGGCCCTTAAAATTTAACCACCCTGTATAATGTCTAATTATAATGTCTCTCATTTAGTGCAAGAACGTCACAACTCAAAATTTTAAAGTTCCTAGTTGCCCATACAAAAATGTCCTGCACCTCAAAATGTAAAGATTATTGATGGATATTTTGAATGTAGAAATTGATTTTTATCCCATTGTCTGGTTCATTTTCTTTAGGCTACACAAATCGTCCATTGACGGAATTTTGTAATTTTGAATTGTGACGTTCTTGCACTAAATGAGCGATGCAGTTTTCGAACTCTTGCTCAGACCCCACTCATCTCAAAGAGTTAAGGGAAAGTGGCTGGCAGTGGTAGTTGTGTCATTATTTTTATTTACTTTCGTTTTGCCTCGAAGTCCTTAATGTACTTCCAATACTCCTTTAATGAAATGTTGTTTATGTTGTTGGTAGTCCTTTGTTAATTCCCTTCGTTCGTTTTTCTTTCTCATAAAAAATAGCCTAGAAGAAAGATGGCAAAGTAAATGAAAAATACTTCAAGTGTAAACTTTGTGTTGAAATTCCTTTTAATTACAAATGTCTTGAAGATGGAAGCCATAGGACATTCATGTTTATTTGCAAGGCGACAAAATCAAAGATCGAAGGACACGAAAAATGTAGATGGAATTTAATACGGGAATTGAAAAGAACGTTAGGAAGGGATGTATAAATTTAAACTTTTAGTGTATTAAATAAATTTATGTTCATTGAATTACATCTGTCGAACTAAATATAGGTTTGGCTGTAGGTAAGAAGAGCTTTTTTCTGCAATTTAATACGGGAATCGAAAAGAAAGAAAGTGGTATATAAATTTAAATTTCTGGAATAACCGCATATCGTTTTCATTTGCTGTACATATTATACTAGAAGTTCATAGTTGTATGTAGGCCTGTAAAGCCTGCGAAGAGTTAGTCCTATAAAGGATTGTCATAAATGGGTTGAGAGTCAACAAAGGTTTTCGCAATAGCATGCCGAACTTTAAAGTATTTTTTGTAAACGTCTGTCAAAAATGTTAATCATATATATGTATTGATATTCAGGACATATGCTGTTGACATTGTGTACAAAATGGTACGTTTGTGTGGGAGGTACCAAAATGGGCGTGATAATAACGCCCACTTTTCGACAGACTGTAGGTACTATACAAAAATTAGACCGTACAAAATTTTAATTATTTGTAGACACTTGTATTAAAGATAAACGCTGTAAACTTTTCGTACAAAATGGAACCTTTGTATGGAAAGTACCAAAAGGGTCATGGCTATAAGACCAATTTTTTTCTGGGTTGTAGGTACAATAAAACCATTACCCTGTACAAAATTTCAAGCCTTTGTATGCACTGGTATTCAAGTTATAAGCTGTTACCTTTTGGTGAAAAATAGTACATTTGTGTGGGAGGTACCAAAACAGGCGTGCCAATTACGCCCACTTTCATTGGACTCTAGGTACTATAAATGTATTAAACTGTACAAAATTGCAATTTTTGCTGAAACGATATTGAAGCTATAAGCAGTTGACTTTTGGTGCAAAATGTTCCATTTGTGTGGGAGGTACCCAAAGGGGAGTGTCAACTTCGCCCATTTTTCGCGAGGTGATAGTAGCTAAATAACTAATACTACGTGTAGAGTTTCACAAGATTCAAGTAAGTACTATAGAAGTTATTAAGTAATCAATAATTCACTTAATATTAACCCCTTGTGGCCCATCTTCGAACTTAGCCGGAGATAGAAAAAATATTACCACATACCAAATTTGAAGTCAATCGGTTACCCCTTTCGATTGTTATCGTGCGCACCAGCTAGCAGACAGACAAACAGGCGGACGGACGGACATTGGTCATTCGACTTAAAATGACCCAAAACGGATATCCGCAGAACATACTTAGGGTCTTAGGTCACTCCTTCGATGTGTTACACTTTTGCCCCGTAGCAAATGGTATATTCCCTCGTATCACTAAAGTGAGGGTATAACGTAGGTTATTTGCAAAAAGTCTATGGATAAGTACTTATAAATTATGACCCATATTGTAAAAATAGGAAAATAATTTTTATATTTTTTAATTTGGCTATTTAGTTTGGGAGGTACTAAATAGGGCGTGGCCATTTTTTAATATACTATGGCTACTATAAAAACATTACAGTGTACAAAATTTCAAGTGTCTATAGGTGCAGGAATCAGAGTAATAAACCGTAAACATTTCGTGAAAAATGGTCCATTAGTATGTATGTATGTACCAAAAGGTGTGTGACAACTTCGCCCATTTTTCTCAAGATTATAGCGACCGAGAAACTAATACTATGTGTGGAATAGTAAAAGGTTCTGAATAGTAGTGTATAAGTTATGAGATAATCAATATATCGCTAAATTCTTACCCTTTGTGGGAGGTACTGGAAGGAGTGGACCAACATAGTCCATCTTTGACCTTAGTCTGAGATAGAAAAAAATATTGACACATATCAAATTTTAAGTCAATCGGTTAATCCTGTCGAGAGTTATCGCCCACACCAACCAGACAGACATGCTGACGGACATTGCTCAAATGACTTAAAATGGCCCAAAACGGATTTATACCAAATATTCTTGGGGTCTCTTAGGTCACTTCATCGATGTGTTAAACTTTTAGCCCGCAGTATTTGATATATAACCTTGTTCATAATAGGAACCGGATTAAGTTGACTTAATGACTTATCATTATTTGGAATGAAGGCAACTGAAGGAGATGCTTGTTGGTCGTACTTCTTCTATATAGTTTTTTTTCTGAAAACAGCATTTAGTTTTTTTCTGAAAACAGCACATTGTAGCTCTTATTGTTTATGCATTCGTTTCTTAGTATAGACTGTCTATTCGTCCGTTGCATTTTTATTTGGTTGATACTATTTGGCATTGTATTTTTTTGCTTTTAGTTATTTTTTTTTTTTGATTTTAAACAATGACAACACCTAAAAGCTTTTCTTATATTGTTACAATCAATGGCCGGGGAGGGGAGGGAGTTATGAAAAACTCTACTCGCTACCATCACAAATGCAAACAATAGCATTAAAATAAAAGCTGTAGAATGTTGTTATTTTCCGTTGACACATTTTCACCATCAACCGTCAACAATGATTATAATTGTGTTCCCATTTTTTCGCCACAAATGCTTTACAAATACTCCCGACTGTGATTTAATTACGGACAACATAAAGTTTCATACACAACAATTTTAATGGAATTTCAGTATGAAATAGTTAAAGATAATACACTTTTGATTTAATATACATAGACCTGATTTTAATATTTTTAAAAATACAAAAAAACATGTGTGTGTTTTAATACTCAAATGAACATATTGCAATTATAGTTTTCGAATACATATAAAAACTTAAAAAATAACAAACTCACAAAAAATCAAAATGAGAATGAAAGCATTTTAACTAAGATTTTTCGCTTTATTTTGTGAGAAATTGTCAAATAGGTTGTTAAATTGTTTTAACACTTTTAAGGGTTATTTTATGTAGTACATACATGCTGAAAAAAATCGCCTCTGTAGTATATTGTCCCAAATATATTCTGCTTGAAACATATATATTTTTTTTATATGTTTGGGAGGATGTTGTCTAAACAAAACTATGTTTACATCCTAATATTTTTTATTTGGATATGTTATTTCACAAACAAAGATCTATTTGCGTGAATATATATATATTCTTTAATTGTTTTAAGTCTTCAGCAATTCAAAGGTAATTTTTAGAACATTTTAATGTTAGTAAAATTTCTTTATAATTGAAAATAATGAGTTGGAATAGTTAGAAAACAAAAATAAGTGGTTTCAAATATAAGTTAATGCTAAGTCCGGATTTGCACTAGACAAGTTTTTTCAGCAGCTTATCATCAAATTCTCTTTTGAACTTACACGAAGAACTCAAAACGTTCAGGGTTAGTTTTTTCCCCCCTCATGCCGACTTCCTCTCTCTCCTACAAAACGCCGATAATCTGCAGAACATTCAGGCAGTGTAAATCGGGACTTATTAAGCGAATTTTAATAGGAATGCATAATTCGATAACAAGGAAAAAATTAAAACTAAAATTCGAAAAATTCAGCAAAGTTTTGAAAATCTTTTTGTTAATAAAATATATTTGGAAATATTCATAAACAATAATGTTATTTGTATTTAAACACATATTTTATTTGAGAAAATTAGTTTTCAAATATATTTTATTCTAATATATTAACATATGGGTTCTAAATACATTTTATTGATTTTCAAATAAAATTTATTTGCTCGAAAATGTATAATATTTAAAAATTTGTCTTCCAAGTATATTTTCTTTCGATTCAAACATATCAAAAAGGTGATTTTGCCCCGTTTACATTCATTCGTATACATTCGTTATTGTCGATGAAATTCAAAATTTAAATTTTACCAAAATTAATTATACCCTCACTTTAGTGAGGAGGCTATATATCATTTGCTACGGACAAAAAGTGTAACACATCGAAGGAGTGACCTAAGAGACCCTAAGAATATTTGGTGGAAATCCGTTTTGGGCCATTTTAAGTAATTTGAGCAATGTTTGTCCGTCAGTATGTCTGTCTGGTTGGTGCGGGCAATAACTCTCGACAGGATTACAATTTAGTATGTGTCAATATTTTTTTCTATCTCAGACTAAGGTCAAAGATGGCATATGTTGGTCCACTCCTTCGAGTTCCTTCGAGTTTTGGGCCATTTTAAGTAAATTGAACAATGTCCGTCCGTCTGTCTGGCTAGAACGCACGATACCTCTCGAAAGGAGTAACGGATTGACTTCAAATTTGGTATGGGACAATATTTTTGTCCATCTCAGGCTAAGTTCCAAGATGGGCCATATTGGTCCATCCCTTCTAGTACCTCCCTCACAAAGGGTTAAAATTTAGTGAAATATTGATTCTCTAATAACTTCTATACTACTTAACCGAATTCTCTACAATTCCACACATAATAATAGTTTATCTGTCGCTATCAGCTTGAGAAAAATGGGTAAAGTGGCCCCGCCCCTTTTGGTACTTTCCACACAGAGGGACCATTTTGTACAAAAAGTTAACAGCTTATAACAGTGTGTAAAATACTTGAAATTGTGTACAGTGTAGTGCTTTTGTAGTGCCTACAGTCCAGTGAAAAGTGGGCGTTATTGCCACGCCCCTTTTGGTACCTCCCACACAGTGGTACAATTTTGTACAAATAGTTAAAAGCTTATAGCGTAAGTACCAATGCATGAAAATACTACACAATTTTGCACAATGTAACGCATTTGAAGTACCTATAGTCCTGTGAAAAATGGACATTGTCAAGAAAAAGATCTGCACTAAACGATTCTCTCGGTGAGTACGAGTATAAGTAGTATACGCAGGTGCAGATTTCCACTCACTTAAACGAGCAGTAACATTACACATGCATTTTCAGCAGAATGACCCTGAATTTTTCATTCTTGAATTGAATTTGGTGCAGTTGTAGGTGTATGTGAAAAGGGCGGCGTATTCATGATCCATGTGAAGCAATTACGCTATTCGGATCGTCGCGAACAGACTGATTAACACACTTTCCACGTGGTCTGCACTTGAATAGCACTCCATAACTACTAAATTTCCAAGATCCAGGCTACCACTTATCCATCAATATGTCATGCTTTTCTGCTGTAAGGGTATATGAAACATACATGAAATTTCACAACTTAACAAGTTTTTCCGAAATGAGTGGGCACAAAAACATTACTTGTCTCAGGCGACTCCCCGACATACTTTTCTCAGTATTTAAACAAAAAAAACTTTAAATTCAAAATCAAGAAAAAAACCACTCTCTATTCCAGAGACTTTAGGGAAATACAGAAACAACCATCAACACCAAAAATAAGACTCAAAATCTAGACCACTACTAAAGAAATCCCTCCACAAGTTATTATTTTTTCCGCTTCATTATCAAGCGATGAAATGGTCGGTGTTTCTGTATCATAATCAATAGGACTTAACTCTAAAAACACAAGGCAAACAAAATACTACAATTTGCTTTTCTTTTTGCCTTTTTTCGCCTTTTTATATACCCTCCCAAGAGTCATATAACCGAAAAAAAGTTTTTAAAACAATGCTTAAAGCAAAATCTACCATGAGAGAAATCAACGTTAAATAACAAAAAAACTCAAAAAAATAAGAAAAAATTTTAAGGGATATCATTCAACTTACCTAAGGCATGACACTGTAGAATTTTCGTTCGTCCTTCACTGACTATGGAGCCCGACGACGATGGTTGGGTGGTGAAGCGAGGCGGTTGTGTTTGTGGGCCATCTGGAAAATGAGGAGAAAGAAATTGAGAAAATTAGTTTATTAACAAACAATCAATTTTGCTATAATTAACACATTTAGCACAGCTTGGGGTAGTGGAGAGGCGTGTTTCATTGTGTTAGATTAATGTTATGTCTGTTTATTTTGTACATATAATTTAATAACTATTTTATGAGCCTATTAAATATACAATGAATAGTAAACTGAATAAGTTGTGTAAAATAAATAAATGGTCAAATAATATTTGTATATGTTAAATTATGTATGTAGCAAAACACACTCGTAAATGGCAATTTTATTCATTCGATTTTCAGCTTCCTTAGGTTGTAATTACTTTAATCGAAAAATATATATGGAATAAAAATAGTCTTAGTCCTAACGAAGAAAAAATTCTTTGTTGCAAAGAAAGTTTTCATTATTTTTAGTCAATGGAGATTTTCTTTAAAATAAATATGGACAAGGCCCAGAAACTGTGCACCAACCAATAATTTTTACAACCAGTTTTATTTATATAATTTTATAAAAAAAACTAGCGGACCCGGCGAACTTCGACTCGCCCCAATTTAACGCCTTCAGATAAACTCCAGAGTGATAATAAAACACAGATAGTTAAAATTTTAATGCGATTTGTTTAAAAGGAATCGAAATCAGTAGAGAGCGATGTGATAAACAACAAACAACGAAGACAGAAGACAGGCAACGTACAGATGACCGTGCGAAAAAACAGGGAAATTCGAGATTAATTCCACAGACTTCCTACGATTTGTCTTGAGATTTATTGATTGTCATCGTAAAAGCCAATCGTACAGGGAACTGAATCCGCTTGAATTGGAATGAAAGATCAGTTGGAATAATCGGAATTCGTGGGATAAGGACTTCCTCTCCTTTGAATTTTCCCTTGATGATCGTCGCCTGAATCACATTGTCCATCAGTTTCATAATGGACAACCGCGAACTATGCACAATTTCGGATGATTCAGATTCCGCAACATGATTATGATCGATTCCACCTTCAGCTGTAAATTATGCGGCGGAGCTCCTGGCACATCAAGCGAGTTCGATTTTACTTTGAATAATAAAATTCATGCTATCGACGTCCTTATTCTTCGCTGCTAATATTGCCCGTTCACTAATCTAATCGAGATTTGGAAACACTTTGGTGATGAGTTCCTCGTTCGACGATGTGAACTCGCAAAAATTTGCCGGGAACAATATCAATGCAGTGGAAACATCAACAGTAATTTGGCCATTGCCAAGCGCCAACAGTTGTTTCGAGAATTCAAGAGCCGATGAGTCGTTCTGCAACGCGACTCTCATGTTCGTGGTAAATTTCAACTTCTTGACATGCCGCCACAAAGACCACGATTTCAGGCATGCATTAATTTCATCGGCAGTAGATTTCGGGATGACGGGAAGCGTTTGATGAAAATCTCCGGAGAGCAATATCATAGACTCACCAAATTGTCTCAAATCACGTCGTAAATCCTTCATCGTTCGGTCAACTGCCTCCAGAGCTCGTTTATGCGCCATCGTGCATTCATCCGAAATTATGATTTTGCAATGCCCGCAATCCAATAAGATAACCTTACCTCTTATACTCAAACTGATTATCTGAAAAAATGTTCGAATTGATAAATATCGCGTTGAATTTTAATTGATAGTAATGCTTGTACCGTTTGCCGATGTGATACGCGATATAACTATCCGAAATCAGTGTAACAATTGTTTAATAGAAAATTAATAAAAAAAATTTGGATTGAAAAAAAGAACAGTAGATAGGAACAGTAGGAATCTCGCAAGAGATAGCTATTTTCGATTTTCCCAATTTTCCGGAGGGTTTTCCCAAAATTTTCTTTCGTAACAACCTTCTCCAGGCAAATACGAAGAACTGAAAAAAAAATTGAGCCAAATCGGTCCAGCCGTTCTGACGTGATGCCATTACACAGATGGACCGTTTCATTTTTATATATATAGATAGATAGATAAGGAGTGATTTTGTATGTGTATTTGGATTTGATTTATAAAAAACATATACAATTTATAGAAATGTATGAAATCTTTATTTGAATCGATAGAACGGTCTATATAATTCAATGTTTAAAGATGATTTCATGTAAATGTTGACCGCGTCTGTGGTTCATATGCTTGGTTAAATTTTGGCATACTCTCTTACGAACAAATTCTTCAATATTGGCTTCGAGTGCCTCAACCGTTGCGGGCTTTTTCCTGCAGACATGAGCCTTCACATAGCCCCATGAATTACATAATTTTGCAATATTCTTCCCGGAGTCGAGCATCTCGGAGTCGACTCTCGATTGCATAAAATGTACTGAATCAATAATATTCCGGAGCAGACATATTCAGTGATATGTGTGTCCATTCATATATTTATTCGTATATAAAATATTTTAAAAATATACAATGTATTTATTGGAAAGTATAATTTTATGAAAGCAGCAAAAACGACGCCGACTTCGACTCCACAGCCCTGATTTGAACCATGGAATGATACACAATCGAGGAACTGTGTTGACATTTCTGTTCAGTAAGGTTTGTCAAGTCACCATGAATCCTTTAATGCCAGAACAAAACAAATTGTGGAAATTAACTTTGAAAAAATAAATCTGTTCCCAAAGTTCATATCAAATAATTGTGTTTTGTGATGAAGTTCATTTCTGGTTAAATGACTACGTTAATAAGATAAATTGCCGTATCTGAAGCGAAGACAATCCTCAAGGCTTTAACGATTCACCATTACATCCGTTACAAATGACTGTTTGGTGCGGTTCACACGCTGGCGGCTTCAACGATCCTTTGATCTTCAACTCAACTCCACAGTGCGAAACCCATTAATAGATCCTTATTTCTTTCGAAATGAGGAAGGAGCTGCCGTTACGGCGAATGGCGAGCGTTATCGAGCCATGCTGGCTGAATTTTTGTTGCCAAAAATCAGCTAAACATCAACGACATTTGGTTCCAACAAGCCGGCGCAACTTGACATACAGCGCGTTGAACAATCGATTTTGTGACAATATTATTTCCAGAAGTGATCCAGTTCACTGGACCCCCGTTCGTGCGATTTAACGCATCTGGATTTCATTTAAACCAGCAACTCTTGAAGTAAATTTTCGATGAATTTTCATGATGAAAAATCCCCCAAATTCTTAATGAAAAACAGCTCAAATATTAAATCTGATTTAAGTCTGCAGAATAACTTGTCTTTGTAATTCTGATTTTGAACCAGTTTGGGAAATTTTTCATTGTTTGGCCGACATTTCGTTATTATTCATGTAATTTTTCCTTTGTCAACAAAATATAAATACTAAAGAATAAAAAATAAAAAATTGTTCTGCGAACAAATTAATAAAAAATGTATAAAATTTTAAAAATTTTATTAACCACAACACAATCAAATTATTTTTGATGATTTAATTTTTCCTCAGGCGACATAGTTAATAAGTTGGCATTGTATCAAAGGTAAATAGGTACAGCAAAGGGGATTGCCAGTCAGTAGTGAGTCATGCGTAAAATTAGTAAAACTGTTATGGATGACTGCATTCATCCAGTCCTCTATCCCATCCATCTATCGAATGCCAGACATCTGCTGGTACCGGGAGTTCTTGATGGTTCGTGGTGGGTTATAATGTTTGTAATGTTTTCCACTCTCTCCACCGCAAAGTAAAATGCATATCATTACTTACTTAGAATGTAAACGATACTTTTAAAAGGCTTCGTTCGTAGTTGTAATACAAAATGAATTTGTTTTAAAAGCAAAAGCACGAAGACTTGGCCGCGGAGAAAAAGAAGCAGAAGAAGCCTAAAACGATAAAGTGTGGCATGGTGGCCATAAAGTTAGGGTGGGTTGGGTACTTAGTTTTGCATTTTAAGTAGCTGGAAATACCAGAAGGTGCACCACTCAATCGAGCAAGTCTCGCTCATTAAATGCATTTTAGTTTTTGGTTCACATATGGTTTCCATTATGAAATTCTGTACATAAATGATCGAAGAACGTCATGAAAGGGGTTGTTGTCTCTCGTCATCATCATCATCAGCACCATCGTCATTGTCATAGTTATCGTTGTCATCATCATCACTAAATCATGAGTGCTGTCATTGTTGAAACATTAACATTAGCATTAATTTTTGGATTGGAACCTTTTAGTGTTGTTCATTTTTAGTAATTTTGGAATTTCACAGGAATACTGTCTTTGGAAAGGAATTTTATATGTTCATATGGTGACGAGCACAAAAGAATTTTTCCATTGTGTTGTAATGTTGCAGTGCAAAAGACTTCGTGTTCAGTGTTGGCAAAAATATACTAGACAACAAAATTGAAGAATTTTGTTACTTGATCTTGAACATAGTCCGTTTTTGAAACACATAATGTAGGGCAATTTATACAGAATTTTACACAAATTCTCAACCTGTTTAAACTACTCTATTTCCAGCGAATAAATACAAAAGGGGTGTGACAACTTAGCAAATTTTTTTGATCTTGAATATAGTCTATTTTTGAAACACATAGTGTACAGCAAATTAAATAGAACTTTATACAAATTCTAAACCTGTTAAAACTCCTCTATTTTCAGCGAATATATCCAAACAGGAGGTGACAAATTCGCCCATTTTTCTGAAGATTGCTCACAAAACATTCGGATAAGTTGTATAAGAAAATCAATATTGCATGAAATCTTAACACTCTATGGGACTTGTATTAGAAGGAGAGGACCAATATGGCCCACCTTAGAGCTTAGGCTTAGATAGGAGAAAATATTACCAAACATGAAGTCAATCGGTTACTCTGGACAAGTCAGACAGACATACGGACGGATGGACTTCGCTTATATGATAATCAAGTATGAAGAAACACCACGCATTTGTTAGTAATGTCTCTCTACAAGTGAGTTCGAGTACGTGACAGTTTGCTCCGACAGAGATTCATTGCCGTAATTTTTTTCTTCTAGTAAGTAGAAAGGTAAGTGATTACTTCAAGGCATACGAAATAAGTAGCCATATACTACACGGAGTAGTATAGGGCTACTGTGTAGTAACGGTAAAAACGATTGGATCTAAAGAGCCAAATCGTTCGGTACATATGTCGGGCGGTGCCGACTATATAATACCCTACACCACTCTCGTAATATTGAATAACTCTGATATATAAATTTTGTAATTCATGTATAAATTGTTTACATAAATTTATACTTAAATAATACCCTGTACCACAGTGTGGTGTAGGGTATAAAAACGATTGGATCTAAAGAGCCCAAACATATATATGTGGGAGCTATAGCTACATCTTTACCGATTTTCTTCAAATTCGGCAATGTTGGCTCATGAATCAAGAAACTCTACCATTCTAAATTTCAAAATGATTGGATGTACAATACAGCTTCTTCAGGACTAAAGAGCAAAATCGGACGAAACATATATATGGGAGCTATAGCTAAATCTTAACCGATTTTCTTCAAATTCGGCAATGTTGGTTCATGGATCAAGAAACTCTACCATTCTAAATTTCAAAACGATCGGATGTAAAATACAGCTTCTATAGGACTAAAGGGCCAAATCGGACGAAACATATATATGGGAGCTATAGCTAAATTTTAACCGATTTTCTTCAAATTCGGCAATGTTGGTTCATGAATCAAGAAACTCTACCATTCTAAATTTCAAAAGGATTGGGTGTAAAATACAGCTTCTATAGGACTAAAGGGCCAAATCGGACGAAAGATATATATGGGAGCTATATCTAAATCTGAACCGATTTCAACCAAATTCAATAGCGATCTTAACAGTCGCGAAATACTCTAAACTGCAAAATTTCAGAACGATCGGAGTGAAATTGCGACCTGTAGTCGACGAACAACTTTACATGGACAGACGGACGGACAGACAGACATCGTTAAATCGACTCAGCTAGTGATTCTGAGTCGATCGCTATACTTTAAGGTGGGTCTAGCTGTGTTATTTTCAGGTGTTACAAACATCTGCCGTGAAACAAACTTATAATACCCTGTAACACAGTGTGGTGTAGGGTATAAACATATTTTAGCTCTCGTTAGGAGCTATCTTTTTGCCACTGACCGGTTGTTGCTATGTGCCACATAGCAAATGAAACAATTGAATTGTTGGGAGAAAAGTTTGGAGATTCGATTATTTCAAGAAATTGTGATATTGAATGGCCTCCAAGAAGTTGTGATTTAGCACCAGACTATTTCTTGTGGGGTTATTTTAAGTCATTGGTCTTTCGAAATAAACCAGACTCTCTTCAAGCTTTACAAGTCGAGTTTACAAGTCAATATTGAACGTGCCATTCATGACATACGACTTGATTTAGTGGATAAAGTGCTCGAAAATTGGGTTCATCGAATTCGTTCCTGCAGAAGAATTCGTGGAGGCCATTTGGATGACGTTTTATTTAGAAATTAATTGTATCGATTGTACTTCGCATTAAATAAAAAACTTTTGAATTTCCTTAACAATAAATTTGTTTTATACAAAAACCCTGTATATGGCTACTTATTTCGTAAACAAAATATGTTTGAGAACAAAATTTAAATAAAGTATATTTTGTTTAAATATCACTTTTATCAATATTGTTTTATTCGGAGTTTTGGGGCAGTTTGTTTTTTTTAAATACTTAAATAAGTTATAGGATTTTCCCAAAAGTAATATGTTTCCGGCAAATATTCTGTAATAGCGTATTTTTTTCGTAGGGTAATAATATAACGATTTTTCATTTTATTTCGACAAAAATATTTATTTTCCTGTTGTATAGTGTTATTTACTTCCCTGCTCCATCCAAAAATATATACCTTACCCTGTGTTACTAAAGAAGCTATTATAATGAAATATGTTATGAAATTTAATATTACATGACTATCTCCTTATGTATGCATGTCTGTAAATTTTACTATGTAGTTTGCTGCCAAGGCAACCAACCAACAATTAAACATACCCACGATCTATATACATACTTACATATGTTAAGTAAATACAAAAGGAAAGGGTGCCTCGAAATGCCAGGACGGAACGAAGGACACTTAATGTTTATACATACATATGTATATATACAGAAACAATAAAAGTGTATTTTTAATGAAATTATTTTCAAATCATTTACCCAAGTACATTTTAATTACTTTTGCAAATATTGTTGTAGAAAATTTTGCACAAAAACGGACATCAGTTTTAGTAGTAGTGGTAGCAACAGCACCACCACCACAGCTGCCAACAAAGTCTTTAGTTGTCCTTCGTGTGGGAGCAAAAAACAAATGTCCTTTCTCTATAGAATATTTTTGGTTTTTGTAGTTTTATTTTGCGAAACTTTTTCATACATGTCCTTTTCATTTGTCTTTTAAATTGTATTCATTTATCGACATTGTTGTTGTGACGTACAGCAAGAGGAGCACCAACAAAAGATTTGCAGAAAAAGTAGAGATGAAGGTAACTCTACATATTAAAATTTAAATGTGTTGCAACAGAAGATTAAATAAAAAAATTAAAATTTTCATAATAGGAATTTAGATTTCATTGAGTTTTATTAAAATTGTTATTTTCACTGCAAACTATACTTCAGTATTGCTTTAAGAAAGAAACAAATATTAAGAGGTGTTATTTTAGAGTTACAGAACTTCAAGTAAATAAAGTATGTGATTTTTTTGGGAAATTTTCATCACTCTTGGTAACACTAAACTCAATGGAATACTTGGGCGTAATCTTGGATCAGAAACCGAATTGGAAAGGTGTAGCTTGTTGTGCAGAAGAGCTATAGATTCAAAATGGGGACTACGTCCAAATATGACACACTGGCTTTACATAAGCGTGATAAGACCAATCAGTTTCTTGGAAAGAAACTGTGGTATTTATGGAATAAACAAGAATATTTAACAAATACGGAGGCTATGCCAAAGACATGGACAGATTTGTCTAATTTTTGTTAAATTGTCAAATAGAATAAAAACTGCAACGACTCACGTAAATTGATTGGGAAATTAGGATTTTATAGCATCAAGAAGCATTAAAATGCCAAAAGACATAACCCCAAATACAGTACAAGAGAAAAAAACAATATAAAATGAAAAGAACTATTTTTTTCAAACGCAATTTGGTCACATCATACCTAAAGATCATAGATAAATCTTCGGGTGTGCTGTAAAAAATACGTTTAAAAAATTTACTCCATAAGGGAGCTATATTAAAACGTTAACCCACAAGACTCATTTTCAATCCCAAAAGACCAGCAACTATAACTAATTGTTCTGCAAAATTTTATTAACCTAGCTCTATTATTACGGCTTATAGCTTGGTTTTAACAGACAGACAGAGATGTTTAAAGCGTCTTCGAATTTTATGCCGATTAATATTACTTTATAGGGTCCAAGATCAATGTTTCGAGGTGTTGCAAGCGGAATGGCAAAGTTGTAGCCTCCTATGGTGAGGCTACAAAAGAAAACAAGTAAGAGCGTTAAGTTTGGCCATGCCGAATATTATATACCCTCCACCGTGGATCGCATATGAACAACTTCGGGTACAAATAAACTTTTATTACCAAATTTCAGCCGGATTCGTTGACATTTTTTGATTTTTTTTTGCTTTAAAAAGTCATATCTAGAGGTACATTTGTAGAGGAACTATATCAAAACATGGACCTATTACGACTGTTGTTTGCGTAAAGTGTGCTGGGTATAATTATACCTATTTTACCAATTTTCAGTCCGATCTGTTGAAATTTGTAGTCTGTATGACAATAAGAAGTCAACTCGAAGATATGCTTTATATTGAGCTTTCAATCCCAATATACTTGCAGCTATAAGAAGTATATAAACCAAATGGCAGAAATTTTGCTCTAGTATTATACAGGGTCTCGCAGAATGAGCTATATGGTTTAAATGGTTTATAACTTCTTTATTTATGCGATTATTTTTATTATTAAAAATAAATTATTTTTTTTTTAAATACAGTATATTATTGGGGAATTTTTTGCAATTAGCTTTGAAAAATGATATCCTGTAAGTGATGTGCACTTTTTGCTTCACACATACGTGCTCTTTTTCGGAAAAATTTAATTATTTTTGTACGTTGTTCGATTCATAATTAATTCCCCAAGTCTCCTTCACAAAATGCTGGAAAAAAGCAAAGAAAGAATAATAATTAAAAAAGGTATAAAGAATTCAAACCATATAGCTCATTCTGCGCCACCCTGTAGATTATAGAGTGATTACAACAGACGGACGGACATGGCTAAATCGTCTTAGAATTTTAAGACGATTAATAATATATGGGGTGTTTGATCAATAACACTGTGCAACAGTGAAAAATTACACGGACTTGACAGTATAGGTATGATTCTACTACCAAAGGGTTGTATAACCCTATGGCGAAATTGGTGACCAATTTTTTTTATGGGCGTCAACAGTTTCTGAAATTCAGTGAGCCCCTCGAAAATGGTGTCATCAGCTTTTGTCCAACAACTAATTCAGACTTGATGATACATTATTTGCAAATGTAGCTAAGAATATGCTGCACAAAGATTGTTAACATTTTATGGGAAAAAACATTTTTTTCGCTCTTTTTTTTTTGGAAAAATTGAAGGGAAAAAATATTTTTTTTCACTTTTTTTAGCATAACTTTCAGGGACTCGTAATTTTTCATTCACAATATTTGGCCAAATGATAGCCACGGTAAATCTGAACAACTTTTGTGAAAATATAAATACAATCTGAACGTGTCTAGCAACCTAATTAGATCAAAAAGACCACATTGTACCTCAAAATTTTAGTAGTTCACATTTTTTAAACACACATTTTTTTTGGTGTAAGGAAGTGTTCAGCAACTTTATAGAAAATATTAAGGCCAATATTTTTGTGGAACATGTTAAACCTCTAGCTCGACCACATAACTGATTTTTTTTACTATTTTAACAAATCGTAAAAAACACCCCTAAAAATGGGAAGGGCGGGGATGAAATGTTCTACAAAAATGTTGGCCATAAAATTTTACTATATGTGTCAGAACACACCAAAACCCAAAACTTAACACAATACCCAAAAAACGGTAAAATTCCAGCCAAAAACGCACTTTACTGGATCGTTATTGCTTCGACCACTAGGTCGTATGACTAACATTGCATTTTTGACTGGAATTTGAAATTTTTTTGGTGTTAGTGTTATGTTTTTGGCTTTGGTATGTTTTGACAAATGTACTAAAATTTTATTGCCAACATTTTTGTAGAACATTATATCCCCGCCCTCCACATTTTTAGGAGCGTTTTTTATGATTTGTTAAAATAGTGCCAAACATTGCAGATGTGTGGTCGAGCTAGAGGTTTAATATGTTTCACAAAAATATTAGCACTCATATTTTCTATAAAGTTGCGGAACATACCCTACACCAAAAACATATTTTTATTACAAAATAGAAAAATTCTTTTTGACCTGTTTAGGGTGCCTCTACACATTCAGATTGCACTGATATGTCCACAAAAGTTGTTCAGATTTACCGTGGTTACAATTTTGCGAAATATTGTTAGTGAACAATTTCGAGTCCCTGTAAGATATGCAGAAAAAAATATTTTTTCCTTATATTTTTCTAAAAAAAGGCCGGAAAAATTTATTTTCGCCTAAAATGTTGGCAAACTTTGTTCAGCATATTCTTAGCTACATTATTGTCAAATATAGATAAGTGGTATCACCATGTCTGAATTGGTTGTGGACAAAAGCTGATGACAGCTTTTTCGAGAGCCCACTGATTTTCAGAAACTTTTGAGGCCGATAAAAAAATTGGTCACCAATTCAGCCAAACCGAGTATAGGGCTATTCTACCCTCTGGTAGTAGAATCGAACCTATACTGTCAAGTCCGTGTATTTTTCAAAAAGTTGTCATTTGTTGCATAGTGTATCTAATTAGAAGTGTTACAAACGGAGTGACAAAATGAATATACCTTAACCATCCTATGGTGGAGGGTATACAAATAAAAGGTTATGTCCATTTAAAATTAGTTTTAAAAATGTAGATTTATTGGCATTTTTTCTAGGAAAAGTGCCTTATTCTAACATTTTTTGTACAACTTACCAAATGTAGCCAAGCCACACTTTCTTCAATCTCAAAGCATTTATGATTTGTATTTGTACTTAAACGGCAGATATGGCAAATATTGCGGAAAATTAGGGAATGATAACGAAAAAGTTAGTATTGCGTACAAAGCATGTAACATGACGAACCAACATTTCAGAAGGACAAAATCTAAGTTTGCAAAAGAGGACAAGTCAAATCTTGTATATCAAATAAAATGCAATGGTGACGACTCTGACATATGCCAAAAAGTACATGTCGGTACGACAGAATCAAAATTAAAGACTAGACTTTCGTCACATAAATCAGACATAAAAATAACCGACTTGAACAAAGGACAGCATTAGCGGCCCACTGTGCTATAACAGGGCATAGACCAGACTTTGACAATGTAGAAATACTAACAGAAGAGAGTAATTACTACAGACGTTATACATTAGAGATGTTGCATATTATTGGCGTTCCCACGGAGAACAGATTAAACTACAAATCAGACACTGACAGGTGCTCTTAGATGTACCGACACACAGTGAGAAAGCACGGACGAATAAAATAGTAGTGGTGTGATTAGCTGTGCGAAGGATAGTCGGAAAATGTCTTTTACGTTCAGCAATTTTTCAATGTAATTATACTTAAAATGTTTGCGTATTTGTTATGTGTTTTTTACTTACATTATTGTGTTTTTTCTGTACTAGATCTCCTGATGACGACTAACGATGTTAGTCGAAATATCGAGAAAATAAGAATTTTGATATTAAAAGAATAAGATCAGTCTTTTAATCAAGGACATTGAGCCAAACAAGAAGAGAAAGAATTAAATATACGAAGGTCAACAATTAATAAAAACGGAAATTTAAATTTTAGAGAATTTTAAATATGGGATTTTTTGTGTCACCTTTCTTATTTTTGTATTTTTAAGCGCTGTTTAAAAGGGTACTTACAATTAAAGATATAGCGAAAAACATAAAAAATTCACATTTTTGGAATTTTTAAATTGGTTTTGGAATTAGGGAGTCCAAGCTGTTTCACATTTTTGGATTATTAAGCACTCCTTTAACATTTTTTAAATAAAATTGTCCGCTTGGTTCACTTTAAAATAATGTAATCGAAAATCGGTTAACCATTTCAATTGCTAAGTTGTAAAAAAACAAAAAGGAATTTCTTGAAAAAATTTGCTAAAATTTCAAATCCTTGTAGCCATCCCACGGAAACGTTTTATAAACTTTTTGTGCAAATTATTAAAAATCCTTAGGTTACTATTAATTTAATTATTTAATTGTAAAAAGATTTGTAAAATCTGTCACCTCATAAAGGATTTGTGTCTTTCAAATGAAAGAATACTAACATGTATTCCTCATAAAGGAAAAATATGTGTTGCGATTATTCCAAGAAGTCGCTACAAATGATTTCACATTCCTCCTAAGCTGAAGATGGTATTTTCCTTGATATGGATTCTTTCTGCTTTCCAAAGAAAAAGTATTTATGTTTTTTACGGTTTTTTGTACTCCTTGTGTTCAAACAAAAAACGATGGGTGATTGTGCGAACAAATACTCTTAAGTTGTTATAATTTTTTTTTTGTTAAAAGCATTGGTTTTTCTTGAAGTTGTTCACGATTTTTATATTTTTTTCAGCCTTTGTTGTCACTGCTGCTGTTACTGTTTTCAGGCCAACACTTAGTGTCACTAACAACCTTACAATTCCTTTATGGCCGATGCGAAGGGATAGTTGAGGGCGATGGAAAGCCATCCACACTTATTCCCCCCTTGCATCCATCCACTTGTCGGCGATGAAGAGTTTTTTTTAAAGTGAAATGCAGGAGAAGGAGGTACCAACCATCAGGCCAACAACAGTTGTTGATGCTTTCAACAGCAGCGTAAACAACATCACCCAAAAAGTTATGCCCATAAAAATGCTCTCAATATCCAGTGTATATATGTTTACAGATATATATCAGGATATTTTTCGAGAAAAAGTTTACTTTTACTAAGTGTTTTTTTTTGTCCATCTCGCCCTTCCCCTATCCCCCTTCTCTATCCCTCTCGCTCCAGCAACTACTATTGTGTTGTTGTTATTGTTGTGGTAATGTTTTTAACCCATTTTTATGACACGAACCTATTTAGTCCTTTTACTGAGTTCTCTTTTTGTGGTGAATGAAATAAGGTTGATTTTGTATCCGTTTCCTCGACCAACAATGGCAACAAGAAGGAAAACAACATGAGCATGCCACTATTGCCACTATACAAATTCGATGTGATGTCCTTTTGTTTCAAGCTGGAGGTAATGTAAGGGAGCCCATTCTAACCTACCAACTACTTTGTACGCCACTACCCCTAGAACGTGTCGCAACAAGAACGACATTGCTTCGTAGTACATAGTTGCTTGCCATTTGCAACTGCTGTTGCCACTACTGCTGCATGCACCACGGAAGAACTGTCGCACAATATTACTTTAACCACTTTCCATCCATAGAATGTCTTTTTGTGAACAAAGTCCAGGAGGAAAACAAGCTGTAAGAGGTATACGTTAATAATTTGGAAAAATATCATGAAAACCATATGATTTTAGATGTTCTTAGAATCAATGATAGTCAGGTTTGAATGCAGTTATTCACAAAACAAAAAATCGGAGAACAATATGTTTTGCATCCAACAAGCTACTGGTATAAAAAACTCGTCGTTTTTTTACATTGAATGAGAATTTTAGAATATAACATGGGAGGTTTCGACATTACGGGCCAACTTAGACCTAATTTTTGGCATTGAAGTTTTTTGCAGAATTTGCAATTTTTAAGGCACTGGATGCGTTTTTTTCCGGTTGGTTTGTTCAACATTTTTTCTCCTATTCAATATTTACAACTTTGCTTCAGACAGAAAGGAGATATTCCGTACGGTATACCGAGATATAACCGTGTTAAAATATAGAAAAAGTGCTAAAAATCTACCTTGAGCAAAAAAATTCGTATGGCCATTAAATTATTAATTGAGCCAACTTGACCAAACGAATGATGCAGAAGTTCTTATTTTTGGGGCTACTTTCACGTCCAATTCGCAAAATTGAGTCCCAAAATCATGTGTTGTACTGTGTTATCCCTCTCTTAATTTCCGCAAATTATCATACTGGTTTCCTCCCAAAAACGTTCTGCAACAAATGCTGCAGTACAATAACTTAAAGTAAAAGGTTGCATGCAACACACAACCACAATTCAGTGCTATGTACTACTGTCGGTTTAAGAACTACACCATTTCAAAGAGAAAAAACACAAAAGATCGATACTTAGGAAAAAAATATAGTATAGGAAAATACCTTTTTGGGAATTGCAACAAATTTCCTTGGTAGTCTCTTTCTACTATTTATCATATTTAAATTTTCAATCAAGTTTTTGTTCTTATATCGAAATGGTGTAGTTGACAATATCTATATTCCAACATTGTTTCTGGTCACACCGGGGATAACTTTATGTCGACACGGTTTGCATACAAAATTGTTTTATGCGATGTTTAGTTAAGTTAAAGTTAAATACCGACTACTGGGTTACAGATACCAATTGGGAAGAAGATTGGGACGTGTCCTAACTGCTGCAGAAGGCGGTGATATTGAGGGGGGTCTTTGCTGCAGTGTTACAAAGTTAAAGCAAATTTACTATACTCGTACGAATACAATACAGTCACTGGTTCAATACCACTCGAGAGCATTTATAATACCACAATTGCTACCAAAACACAAAACGATTGGAATTTCTAAGAATACATTGTAAGCAACAATAAAGTTTTCTCGTTGAGGTCAAATAAATGAGAAAGACAATAGTTGAAATAAACTTTTATTTATCTTATTTGGACAATTTATCTTGGATGTCATTTCTAGATACTATTGTATATTTTAGATGTTACATTGTGTACTACACTATGCAACAGAATGAAAAGATGAGGAAAATTTTAGCCGTGTAAACCGTCTAAGACATACCCTCAAATTGTGAGTAATATATGATTTCACCATTATGTGTCGGAGGTATCAAAAGTGGGTGGAAATTTAACGTATTTGTATATACTGATATGATAGTTGTAAGCTGTTAACTTATTGTAAAAAATGACCCTTTGTGTAGGATGTACCAGAAGGAGTAGACCAGTATGAACCATCTTCGAACTTAGCCTGTGAGATAGACAAAAATAGTAGCATATACCAAATTTGAAGTCCTTCCAGAGGTATCCTGCGCTCCGGCCAGACCGACAGACATACATACGGACGGACATTGCTCAAATGGCTTAAAACGTCACAATACTGATTTCCGAACATATACATAGGTCTTGTACCTCCACATTGATAGCCACAACATACATAGAGTCTTGAACCTCAATATTGATAGGCAGTTTAATCGTAATGCCGTTCTGGTTGCAAATTCTCTCGCCACAATATTAATCGGCAGTAGATGGTGCAGGACTTGTAGAGACTCAGTCGCTCATCTTATGCATAGGCAGGTAATTCTCTGAACCTTTGATAGTAGGTTGGTAGTGTATAGTTTATCAGTTGCCGTTCACCATACCACAATGCCGTATAGCAGTATTGGACGAACTACTGCTATATACGAGTATATCCAATGGACGATATTAGGAGAGAGACACCACCGCGACCCTTCAGCCTTCCTGCAGAAATTTAAGGCGACGTTGGCCTTCCTTACACGTCCCAGTACGTTAATTTTGAATAAGAATTATTCCTAGAAATTGTGCACTTTCAGAAAAGGCAAGATCTGTTTCATTTATCCGAACAGTGTTCACATGTAGGACCTTATTCATCCTAGTGAAGAGAACCAATTCTGTATTGTATGGGTTAAAGCCCAACCCGCTGCTTCTGGCCCATCTAGCCTACTTGCCATCAGTAGGATGTCTCTCAGTATGTTTTCAAGTCGTCCACATATGTCACGACATTGCAGCTACATTCTAGATCTAGCAGGATTTCATTCACCGCTAGGTTCAAAATTAGTGGAACTACGGCCACATGAGGATATCAAAGTGTAGTGCTATGCCGAGTGGACTATATTCCAACTATGTACACCTTCGAGAGGAACTACATTGCTATGATAAAAGCCAGAGATGAATGGATTGGCAGAATACCAGGTATTATAAACCATCTCCACTTCTATACGAATGGTTCGAAACTTGATGATAAGGTTGTCTTCGGAGTACACTGTAAATAACTCACGTCTGGATACAGCTCACAGACTACCAGAAACCTGCAGTGTCTATCAAGCCGACATAGTGGCGATACAGTATGTTGCCAAGTGGCTGAGCAATATAGTGACCAATACTGGTGTTATCATTTATTAGGACAGCCAGGCTGCAAACAAATATATACATAGTATACATATATCCTCGCACTGTGAGGAAAAGATTGTCTACGTTAGTGTCAGTTCTGACGGAACACAGCCGGATCGGCGAACACGACAATAGGTTGAATATTGAGACTCCAATGACTTCTGCAGAAGCTATGGAGGAGAGGAAGAAGTAGAGAGCATTGTTATGCTATTGGCCCGCTTTTAGTAAACGTCGTCTGGACATACTGGGGCCGGCCGTTCTAGGCAGTCTAACAGATATTTCCGGTACCGATATTCGTACCATCGATAATTTTGTATATCAGACAGGTTAGTTTCGATGAGGCGCATTTAAGCCCGTGGTAATATAAGGGACCCAAGTAGGGACCTGAGCTGGTACAAAAACAGCTGCCACCCTAACCTAAATCTACATAGGGTCTTATGACACACCTTCGATTTGTTACACTTTTGGGCCGTATCACATTATATATATCTCCCTCCACTAAAGTGAGAGTATAATAAAACAAAAGCCACAATGTTTCACCCAAACTGTTTGGAAAATGGGGCTACTATGCCAAAAATAAAGATATTTTAGAGTGAGCTCTGGTAAATTTTCGTATAAATTACACAGTACAGCATTTTTCAGCTCATTGATTTGGGACTCAATTCTGTGAATTGGACGTGAGAGTAGCCCCAAAAACAAGAACTTCTGCATCATTCGTTTAGTGAAGTTGGCTCAAGTAATAATTTATCGATTTTTAGCACTTTTTCTATATATAATATTATATATATTTAATAGGAGAAAAAATGCGGGGCAAACCTACCAGAAAAAAGTGCATCCAGTGCCTTAAAAATCACAAAAATGTTCTGTTCTATTTTATACGTATTCTTCAGGAGCTGGATGCACTTTTTCGGTCAGGTTTTTTCTGAATTTTTTCTCCTATTCAATATCTACAACTTTGCTTCAGACACAAAAGAAATATTACGTACGGTATACCGATAATAACATATAGAAAAAGTACAAAAAATGCACCTTGAGCAAAAAACTCCATATGGCCATTATATTATTAATTGAGCCAACTTGACTAAACGAATGATGCGGAAGTTCTTATTTTTTGGGCTACTTTCACGTCCAACTCTCAGAATTGAGTCCCAAAATCATGTGTTGTACTGCGTAAGGTACAGAATGCAAAACCTCAAACAAATTGACTAAACAATCAGGTATTTATTATTATATAATTATTTAATTCCCCTAGTTACCAGGTGCAACATAGGGCCTCAGATCCGGTATTAAATAAATTTAAATAAATATATTTAAGAACGACCTCTATCTATATAAGGACTATAAAAAAGTATGAACTGATTTTCTTACTTCGAATTCTTGTCAAAATAGATACTAACATATTTGGAAGCGACCTCTGTAGGGGAGCTGTACCCATTTATTAACAGATACGGTTCATTTTAAATCAAAAACGACCTTCAACTTCAAAAAATATTTCTGGCAAATTTGATTATTCTCACTTTATTACGGACAGTAGGATGCTTTTAACGGAGAGGCGGAGAAGGCTAACTTATCTTAGAATTTTACGATCAAGAATAGATTTACTCGTACTATACGGTATCATATCAGTATTTTAAGGTGTTGCAAACGTTGGTATACCCTAATTAATGTTGAAGGATGTAATAACATCCGAATCTAATAAAGGTGCATGATATAAAAGCGATTTTTTGAGAGCTTTCGGATTTGATTAAAAAAGACATAAAATTTAGAGGAATGTATGAAATCTTTATCCGAGTCGACAGAACAGTCCATATAATTCAATGTTTAAAGATGATTTTATGGAAATGTTGACCGCGGCTGCGCCTCAAATGGTTCATACGGTAGGTCCTATTTTGGCATACTCTCTCCAATATATCGACCGGTACCTCACGAATTAATTCTTCAATATTGGCTTCGCGTGTTGTGTGGCATGTGACACCGTCTTGTTGAAACCACATGTTAGCGATGTTCAGCTCTTCCATTTGAAAAAATGGGAAAAAGTTTGTATAAGAAATTTGGAAGTTTGCAAATCGGAAACAAAAGTTTGTAACAACAGCGCGGTAGCGCTTGCCATTCACAGTAACGTTTCTGCCTTCGTCGTCTAAGACAAAGTACGGTCCAATGATGCCACCGGCCTATAATCCACAACAAAAAGTGATTTTTTCATCCCCAAATACGGAAATTTTATTTGCTCGCGTATCCATTCAAGCAGAAATGAGCTTTGTCGCTGTACACAACTTTTGAGCTTTGTCGCTGTACACAACTTTTTTCAAAATGAAAGTTGACGAAAAATCAACCATTATTTCCTCCCCGGCTTTTTTTCCGTTACTAAAGATAAGCATATTCAGAAAATGCATATTGCTCTGGAATATTATCATCACTATCATTTGATTAGTACATCAAAGGATTTCTATGCTCGTCATCAATAATTTTATCTCAAGGGTACATACGCAGAAATAGAAAGGAATCAATATATTAATAAACCATAACCAACACCCGTCATTACATTTTCAAATAGAATTTATCCGAAACGTGTTTAATTACAATGCATGCAGATTTAGGGTTTTAGAGACATTCACATATTATTCATAATCCTTATAAATGACTTGAAAATTGAAAAAAAAAAATTCAAATGAAGAATTACTTGCCACCACTAGTTTTTCGAAAAGTCATTCTGAACGTGTGCTATCTCTATGTGTGTAGGAAAACAGACACATGGAAGTCATTTAATCCTGGAAATTATGGATTCTATAAATAACCCAAATGACACTGATCATTTTTAATGTTTTTTTTTATTTCTAAACATATTTTTAGGTCCTCAAGAAAAAGGTGGTAAACACGACAACATCCCTTACTAATCTCTGTTGCAACCCTAAGGACACACTCTCCCTCACTCGCGCTCTCTGCTCATAGTTGCCTTCCTGTAATCCTATTATTCTGCTTTTCGATTGGTGCAGTGAAACCACAACAATGACTTTCAGGCACACAATTCAATTTTCGAATTATATTCAACACTGCAATTTATCACGTCTGTGTTTAGTTTGAAACAACCCAAAATATAGGGAAAAAGGAGTACTGCCAGTCATGACAAAAAATATGTTCAGCAAATTGTCCAACAACTCGTGTCAAACAGCAATAACGTGTTTTTTTCGTTTTCCCATATATACTTATTGCTCTTCAACCCCTCCCCGCTTCCGTTTTAATCTCGGAAATAATTTTCCATAAATTGTATGGATTGTAATAAAATTGCCAACAATTGTGGTGAGAATGTTCTCATTCCATATTATTTGCTACAATAGAATTTCGTAATCTACTAAACTCAGTACTCTGCCCTCTTCGTCTTGTGTAAGTGGATGGAATGGGGTCCTTCAATATTTTCATTTGATAAGGAAAACATTTCAATATATTTTGGTTTGAGGGTACACTGAAAAAAATTTTCATTAAAATAAAGAAAAAGTTATTCCAAAATGTAAAGAAATATGTATGTTCTTAATACGCAGTCAATGAAACTAGTCTTTAAAACAACGGAAATTTCTTTAAATCCCTAAAAAAAACTATTTAATGTGATATTTAGAAAATATTCTCTTTTTCAACATTTTCGTTCTTAACCAAGAACTGCACCATATGGTGAACTCTGTCATTCCGTTTACAACACCTTGAAATACACAGTACAACACATGATAGCCCCAAAAATAAGAACTTCTGCATCATTTGCTAACTCAAGTTGTCTCAATTAATAATTAATGGCCATACGAATTTCTTTGCTCAAGGTAGATTTTTTGCACTTTTTCTATATGTTAACAGGTTATAATTAAGCCAACTTGACTAAACGAATGATGCAGAAGTTCTTATTTTTGGGGCTACTTTCACGTAAAATTCTCAGAATTGAAATGCCAAAAATGCCATTTTTTTACCAGTTTTCCCCATGTTTCTACTTTTTTTGCTCAATAACTGGATTACAAATCCCTATGGCCATTAACTTACTAATTAAGCCAACTTGACTAAACGAATGATGCAGAACTTCTTATTTTTGGGGCTACCTGCACGTAAAATTTTCAAAATTGAGTCCCACATCAATGAGCTGAAAAATGCTGTACTGTGGTAATGATCTGAGGGGCTACAATAAGACGATTTACATAATTCCGCCTGACCATCTTTTGAAAGCTCTCTAAAGCCCTTAATAATAGATCAGTGTTGATCAAATTTGACAGAAATCAAATCGGAAGAAACATATATATGGCAACTATAACTAAATCTGAACCGATTTTTTTCAAATTCGGCAATGTTCAAAACTCTACCAATGCTAAATTTCAAAACAATTGGATGTAAAATAAAACTTTCATAGGGCTAAAGTGCCATATCGGACGAAACATATATTTAAGGACTTTTCTAAATCTGAACCGGTTTTCTCTAAATTCGACGTTTTTTTCTATTGGTTAATAAACTCTACCAATGGTTTATTGACCAGTTTCTATAGGGCTAAAGGGCCAAATCGGACGTAACATATATGAACTCCTAGGCAAAAGCTAATGCCATATTTGAATCAAATTCACTCCAACTGCATCGGCACCAAATCAGCTGTAGGCCGTTGCTGTTATCGACTAAATAATTTGACAATAGTTCGATTTATTGTTAATGAGAATTTTATTTTGAACAAATATTTCACAACAACAAAATTCCAGTAATCATAGTCTAAACTTTCCTGAGTCTTCACCTTTCGTGAGTCTTCGCTAAGCATTTATACGAATTAGCAATTATTGTTGGTCTAAGTAACCACCAATTGGCAAATCGAGCAGAACAAACGCAACTACAGCTACAGAGCAACAACTACTCGCACGATCAAACCAGTCCACTCTCATTTCGTTTTATACCTTCTACCATAAATATTGATCTGAGACCCCATAAAGTATATACAGGATTTTCCAACAAGAGGTGTTATTTTGAATCACCCGGTATTTCGATGCTGTCACTTTTGAAGCTTTTATTCTTTGACATTTGACAAGTAGAAACTACGCCATTACTAAAAATGGAACGATACACGATTCAACAACGCATTGAAATTATTAAAATTCGAAAATCATTGAAAAATCATCTTGACTGATGAGGCCCATTTCCACCTCGGTGGCTACGTCAACAAACAAAATTGTCGCATCTGGGGCTCGGGAAACCCAAGAGTTATTGTTGAGAAGCCTCTCCATACTCAACGTGTGACTGTTTGGTGCGGTTTATGGTCCGGCGGGGTCATGGACCTTACTTTTTCGAAAATGAGGTTGGATCAACAGTTACGGTGAATGGATTGCGCTATCGAGAGATGATTAATGATTTTTTATGGTCGAAGTTGGATGGTATTGATCTGGACCACGTTTACTTCCTACAAGACGGCGCTACGTGCCACACAAGCAACGAAACCATTGCTCCGTTCCGGGAAAAGTTTCCGGACCGTGTTATCTCTCGAAGAGGTGATCACAATTGGCCACCGAGATCTTGTGATTTAACACCTTGCGATATCTTCCTTTGGGACCACGTGAAAGATAAGGTCTACGCCAACAGCCCAGCGTCGATTCAAGACCTCAAAGGTAGAATTCGTGCGGCTATCGAGGACATAGGGCAGCCACTTTGCGATTTGGTTATGGAAAATTTCATGAAAAGGATATGGTCCTGTAAGCGTGGTCGTGGTAGCCATTTGGCTGATGTTGTTTTTCATTATTAACGGCATACCTTCCTCTTTATTATGAAATAAACATCCGATCATCTATCTCAAAAAATGGCATTTTTCTTTGAATACCAAAATAACACCTCTTGTTGGAATATCCTTTATATTATTAATCGTCGTAAAATTCTAAGACGATTTAGCCATGTTCGTCTGTTGTAATCACGCTACAATCTATAATACTTTATATAGGTGGCTGAAATTTGTTACATATACTCCTTATATCTACAGTTATGTTGTGATTGAAAACGGGCACTATCGGTCCATTTGTTGATATAGCCCCCGTATATAGCATCTCTCCGATTTTACTTCTTAACGCCACAGAGACCACAAATTTCAACTGATCGGGCTGAAAATTGGTAACTGGGGTTTATTTATACTCGGAATACTTCACACGAACAACGGTAGTCATACCTCCATGTTTTGATATAGCCCCCATACAAAGGTCCATCTAGATTTAACTTCTTAATGCCACAAAAACCTCAAATTTCAACGAATTGGGCTGATATTTGGTATAATTAGTTTATCAGTACCCGTAACCATTCACATGTGATCATGGTGGAGTGTATATAAGATTCGGCATGGCCAAACTTAATCTATCAATAATTGTTTCTTTAAAAAAAAGTATTCTTTAGAATTCTGCTCAGTTTAAACAAAACTCTTACAACATGTTATAAATATAAAGCGGATTATTTAATGCAGAATATTTCCTGAACATAATTTTTTTTCGGTGTAACTGGGATTTCTTGCCACGAATTACTGTTGCTGAAATGTGAAAATTATACACAATTTCTTTTTCTTTTGCTCCTTTCAAGGATATATGGTATTTGCAAGCGGATATTCAATTTTCTATGACTGTTTTATGGATATTGTGAGTGGGAGGTTTTTCGTTGAAATTTATATTTCTTATCGCATATCTTTCATAAGTGATTTGTTTAGGCTTTGTATGCACAATTTTGTGAAATATAGGTTGAACAGAGCGTGGTGGTGGTCGGAAGGGGAGGGAAGGGCGGCATTGCTTAATGAATCTAAGACGATGCGACGTTTATTAGAAAATATTTACCGCAAAAGCTATGGATGGATATTATAATAATTTAACAATTATGATTTTAATCGGAGGATTTTGAGCAATAAAATGTATGTGTAAGTACTTAGAGTACGTGAGTGCAGAGGAACATTTTACGATTTAGTGTGTGTGGTAGAGTAGAATTAATACTTTTATGGTGATTGGTTTAATACGAGAATATTTGCTTTTTCGTTTTATATTCGTTGAAATTGAATAACCTGGTCATAAACAATATTCTTTCAATTTTTTTATGCAGAACAAATTGTTTGCTAATAATAATAATACTTATACACTGCCATTCACCTCGAGTCAATATTCAAAAGGTATGTCGACTTAGTTCGGTAAAACGTTAGTAGTTCTTTTCATACCTAATTTACTTCTTTCATGAGTATTTCAAGCTGATTTAAGTTAAAGACATACAGTACGGCTATTGAACTCTGAAGATGATAAAGTGGTGTCGAAACTGCAGTCAGTTCTACCAAGCAATTGAAACTCGCTACCACTTTTTGTGTTTGTTTGTATTAAATATTTGCAATAGACAGAATAGAACTGAAACATATCGCTCACTTACTTCAAGACTGTTATAACTCAAGAAGTATTTCTCCCAAAACACCCGACACCCCTGTTCACCCCCTTACCCATAAAATCCTCCTCCATACGATGTCACTTCTTGAGGCTTTGGAGAACAGATTTTTTAATTTGATGATTTTTTTTGTATTGTAATTCTCATACAAAAATTAAAACGATATTTTTTATAAAAATTATGACATATGTTTTAATTCCATAAATTTGCCATGGAAATGAAATAAAAATATTTCGATAAAAAACATCCGCCTGAAAAATTACAATTAATTATTTTGTTAAAGCTTGATTATAAAACAAAAGAGAATGCATTAATTGATTTTACACCCTTACAATTGTTCACTTTACACCCATAAAATCAAAGATTTATTTCCAAACTCACTCCACCCCACAAATCAAGGTGACAAGGGTAAACCTCAAAGCCCAGATAACAAATACAAAAAAAAATATAAAATAACAGTTGACGTTGGTTATGGCAACTGCAACAAATGTCAACAAATGATGAAATATGCGAGGGTTCCTCTAATAAAGTCCTTCCAAAGTCCTACCCTTGTTAGGCAACATCATCAAACAACAACAAGAACACAATCAGCCATCAAAAACATGCAAGAGACGGGTGTCCGTCTTCTGGTTTGTGTTTCCGCATTTTCCGGACAGAACACACTCCAGACCTCCCCCCAAGGGTTCGCTGTTGTTGTGTGCTAAACGATTTGATGGCTCGTTATCAGTTTTTGTGTAAAATCTGAGGAGGATGAAAAACAGAAACCTTCGATTGAGTCACCCCACCCGGTCCAATTGCAGTTACATGCGTGGTTACAACATTACGATTGCCCATACCGAGGCCATGCGACTGAAATCGAATTGGAATTGAAAATGTGGTAAAGTAACTAACTGACTGACTGAGTGAATGAGGGAGTGAGTGAATGGTATGGAGTACTGGGCTGTGGTTTCAGATTAAGGACACAACTGTTTGGGTTTTATAAACTAACCAAGGCCTGGGGGTTTCTGTGACAGGACGATCTTTGCAATTCACATAAGGGAAGGAGCAAAGGAATGGTAGAGGAAGAGGCAAGGCAAGCGGTGCAGGAGACAATGTGTAAATTTGAGGTTTTATGTGATTTCTTTCAATTCATGTCTGTTGGCTATTGATTTGAATTTTATTTACATTCAATCCACCCATAAACCGGGACAACAGAGTGGATAGTAGTGACATTCAAAGACATTGTTTGTCGTTATATTCAAAAGGCGCGTGGCGCACTCTTCTAGAGTTTTATTAGGGCTTCCAAGCTGCTATGTGTACATGTGTATAGTGGTTGGTAAATAAAAACTTAAGTATTAAAACAAATATAGTTTTCGCATTTTTGGGGGGAAACTATAAAAAAATAAACAAATTTTCTCCAAAACAAATACATAAAAAGTTTTTCAATTGAAACAGTTTATCACTAATGTTGTTATGTGACAACGACAACAATAAATTCTTGATTTGATGTTTTCTTATAACGTGAACATTCAATAGAAAAGGTGAATTTTGAAATTTCTCTGGCTATGTGCATTCGAGTAGCGTTTTTTTTTATGTGGGCACACTTGTCTCCAACGCATGATTTTTTTGTGAGAGAAATAACAGTTAGACGTGTTTAGCTTGTTCGTCGATTTTCTGCTGTGGAAAAAAATGGATCCAAAAGTTTGCATCAAATTTTGTGTAAAAAATGTAATTAAGTGCTCAAAAGTACTTGAAATGTTAAGAGTGGCATATGGTGATTGTCCTCTGAGTCAGAAAAATGTTTACAAGTGGTACAAGCTATTCAAAGAAGGTCGAGAAGATGTAAATTCGTCCTGGAAGATCCACCACATCAAAAACCGATGCAAATGTTGAGAAAGTGAAGAAAATTGTTATGGACAACCGTCGAATCACTATTAGAGAAGTTGAAGAGGATGTCAGCAAATCAGTTGGCTCATGCCATAAATTTTTTTCGGAAATTTTGGGCTTGGAGCGTGGGGCAGCGAAGTTCGTTCCAAAATTGACGAATTTTTAACAAAAAAAACCGTCGCATTTTCGTAATTTATTAGTCGAAAAGAATACTGTAATCATGTATCAACAACCGTATTCACCAGATTTGGCCCACTGCGACTTTTTTCTGTTCCCAAAATTGAAGAGACCCATGAAAGGACGACGATTGGGGAGATAAAAACCGAATCGCCGAACAGGCAACACACGTCTAACTAATTTGGCTCTCAGAAACAAACTAAACTAAACACAAACAAACTTAACTAAGAAAATATGTTCGAGACAAGTGTGCCAACATAAAAAAACGCTAATTGAATGCCACTCAAATTCATTTTTTTCTTGTGAACAGACCTTGTACATAATTTTCATCAAGACACACCTAATAAGACCCACCATTTTTGAAGCTCTGGCCTAAAAAATGCTTCATATTTGATCTCAAGAATACCTGGACAGACGGACTGACATGGCTAGGCTAAATCGCCTCATAAAGTGATTGTATGCGGATCGGTACGCGGGGAAAAGTCGCCATATGTTTGAATTGAAATAAAATATATTCGGAACATATCTATATATTGAATTATAAACAAACATCAACATTTTTTGAAAAAATAACCTTAAATTGTCGAACAACTGAAAACAGTTAAGGTATTGATATATTTTGTGACTACTTAAATTCAAATAAATCCTAGTATTTAAAATAAAATCCCAAAATCGAAACAAAGATATGTTTAGAACAAAATATTCCCAAATAAATAATATGTGTATGTGATAAATATTACATATTTAGAGTAAACATATGTAAATGGTGGGCCATTTAAATTTGGACTACCAATTACTTTGACTTGTGATTTAAGCCCCTTGGATTATTTTCTGTGGGAGCCATTAAGGATAAATGTAACGCAAACCATCCAGAGACAATTGAAGCTTTGAAACATGAAATCGAAGTTGCCATTGAAGAGAATCGACCCTCGATTCGACAATCGAAACTCGATTGATATTGTGTTCCATTATTAAATGAAAAATTTCAACATTTCCAATAAAACCAGAAATTTTAAAAAATTATCAGTACTTTTTTTATAGCCGATTCAAATTAAAAATTGTATACGGCCCACCCGTACCTTAAAGGACACTTCCTAAAAGAATGTTTTCGAGAAAAGAATGGGCCATTTTTTTTTTAAATCGTAGCTTCTCCAAGTTACACAATTTTCTTACGAAAATTTCAAATCTTAGCCACATTTTCGACAATCTCAGAGCTAGAATATGAAAACCTTTACCATTTTTATATGTAATGTGTTACACGGTAAACTGCAGGAGGAATTTTGAGCCTGGCTGTTATTATAATAGATTTTGAAGAAAGCTAAATAAATCCGTTTTTGGAGATTTTCGATTTTATTTTGCGAATTGTGGGATTTTCCTTTCAGGCGTCAAGGCGCACAAATTAGAAAGATCAACTCCACAGTGATAAAATAACATCAATAACAGATCAACCCCGCATAGGGATACATCGAAATAGAAAAAAAAACAAGTAAGGAAAGACAGAAAGTCGGGCGCCTACCTACCAATGCGAAAATGGGCATTGCGATAAGAATTTGGCAGTGTTCATACATGTAATAAGCAAACTCTCTCTGCCGATTTTCGTACTGATCGGATATAAAACACGGTTTCTACAGCGCTTACATGTCAAATCGGGTGTAACATATATATTGGGACTATGTTTAAATCTGAACCGATTTTCCCCGAATTTGGCAGTGTTCATAAATGTAATAAGAAGACTCTCTATGTTAAATTTCGTACTGATCGGATATAAAAAACGATTTCTACAGCGCTTAAATGTTAAATCGGGTGAAACATATATATGGGGGCTATATCTAAATCTGAACTGATTTTCCCCGAATTTGTCAGTGTTTATTCATGTAATAAGAGAACTTTCTCTGCCGAATTTCGTACAGGTCGGATATAAAATACGGTTTCTACAGCGCTTACATGTCAAATCGGGTGAAACATATATATGGGGACTATATCTAAATCTGAACCGATTTTCCCCGAATTCGGCAGTGTTTATTCATGTAATAAGAGAACTCTCTCTGCCAAATTTCGTACTGATCTGATTTAAAATACAGCTTACATGTAAAATCGGGTGAAACATATATATGGGGGCTATATCTAAATCCGAACGGATTTTCTCCGAATTTGGTAGTGTTCATTCACGTAATAATAAAACTCTCTCTGCCGAATTTCATAAAGATCGGATGTAAAATGTGGTTTCTACAGCGCTTACATGTTAAATCGGGTGAAACATATATATGGGGACTATATCCAAATCAGAACCGATTTTAACCAATTTCAATAAGGATCGTCCTTGGACCAAAAAAGAGCACTGTGCTAAATTTCATCACAATCGTACCATAAATACGACCTGCACTTTGATTACAAGAATACATGGACAGACGGACAGACAGACAGACGGACATGGCTAAATCGACTCAGAAAGTGATTCTGAGTCGATCGGTATAATAAACAATCTTCTCCTTTTAGGTGTTACAAACAAATGCACAAAGTCATAATACCCTGTACCGCAGTGTGGTGTAGGGTATAACATATTTAAGTGATTTCTACTGAGATACTCTTTCGGCTCAAAACCAACCTGCTTATATACAGTGATAGAAACCAAGTATTTTTATATGGCAAAATGTATTGCAAGTAATTCATTACGTGCCCACAGGTTGTTTGATCGATAGCCCAAAAGTGAGTTTTTACGTTCAATTCTCACTCGTGTGCGTCGCCCTCCGCTAGGCTTTGAGAGTTTGATTATTGAATCATCAATCAAAGGCTTATTGAAAAGCCAGCCCTGTAGATTACTGATGACGGGGGTCACGCCCCAGAGATCATGATATAATCTGTGGGAACGCAATGAAATACTTGCAATACATTTTGCCATGTAAAAATACTTGCTTTCTATCACTGCATAGAAGCCGGTTGGTCTTGAGCCGAGAGAGTATCTCAGTTTAAAACAAAACGATTACAGACCGAATAAAACGGGCAACCGACATAAAGAGTTTTTAAATTGTAAGGGCCGATGTTGAATGTGAACCACACCTAAACGTCAAGTTTTTTTCTGCATTTCACTTCAAGAGTGACATAAATCAAAATTAAAAATTTTTGAGGTTGGCTTACAAAAATGCGAATTTTGCAAATGTTCATAAATTAATCTCAGCGAAATTTGGTCTATAAGTAAACAACCATATTTCGGATTAATCAAGCGTATTTAAACGTCTTATTTCATTTTACTTTTCTTTTTATACGGACTTAAAGTTTCACATTTTGGCAATTTTAAATTTTGAGTTATGTCACTCTTGAAGTGAGTGAGCGATATGTCTGTTCAACAGGACCGTGCACCAGCCACACAGCTAATGAAACAATGGCTCTTTTGTGCAACAAATTGAATGGCCGTGTTACCTCACGTCGTGGCGATGTCAATTGGCCGCCAAGATAGTGTGATTTCTTTGGGGTTATTTGAAATAAAAGGTGTACGTCGATAAGCCAGCAACAATTCAAGAGCTAACGGATGAGATAATTCGGCACATTAACGGCATAGAACCTAAATAATGCCTCAGCGTCATCGAAAATTTGGACCATCGGATGGAGGTGTGTCGCCGAGGTCGCGGTTTTAGTTTAGTTCCATACAAAATTGAAACATACCAATATTATCATAATAAAAAGAAATGACAATAATTTCCTAAATAATTTGTGTTTTATTCAAAATCAACATCGGCCCTTAAAATTTAACCACACTTTATTTAAATATTTATAAATTTTACGTCTGCCTTAACTTTTTTTTTTAATTTTTTCCGATTCTTTCTACGAATCCGTATATATTAGAGTCGGATATATACCGATTTCTTTCTTATTATCTTTTCTGGATAGACCACAAAGTTTGCTATTTGATGAAAAAAGTTGTATTTGATATGTCGACTGAGACAAAAGTTCCAAATTCATTTTTGAGCTATGGTTTCTTAGGTAAATTTTCTTGGAATGACCTGTAGAACAAGAATGGTGATGCGTCCTTGTACAGTTTTTCTCTATTCTAGAATATTTTTGAAAATACCGGTTATTATTGATCCGGGGACTAAAAATTAATTTTTGAACATCGTTTGGAAAAAACCGGTATTATAAACAAAAAAGTACAAAATGTTCACAACTTATAACATTAATACCAGCGCATACAAATACTTGCAATTTTGCACAGTGTTATATGTTTATAGTACCTACAGTCCAGTACAAGATAGACGTTTTGCCGTTTTTTTTCAAAAAGTCTAAATTTGTAAAAAAAATGTTGTAAGTGACCAAATTTGGCTTCCTATAAAATCAAAACCCTTATGAATATGGAGAATCGGTAAAAGGTAGAAAGTCTACATGGTCTTCTAGTATACGTGCGCAAAATTTCATTGAAATATAAATCCATATAAAAATGAAATGGTGTTCGTTGGTACGCGATGGACTCGAAAACGGCTGAACGGATTTTGTTGAATTTTTGCATGAGAATATCTTTTGGTGTGTGGAAGGTTCGTAGATATATTCGGTTTTGATTGGGCAAAGGGGCGTGGCCCGCCCACACAACGTAAAATTTAAAAGTGGAATATCTTAGGTACTATTGGTTCAAAATACTCGAAATTCGATATGTGTGACCTTGATATCAGTACCCATCATGGAGCCAAAAACCGGTGTGAAAATGACAGTGGGCGTGGCAGCGCCCATACAACCTAAAATTCAAATATGAAATATTTCGAATACTATTGGAGAAATTGAGTATGTGTGACCTTGGTGCCTTTACGCGTCATAAAGCTGAAAACTGGGGTGATAGTGACAGTAGGCGTGGCGCCGCCCACAGAACCTAAAATTCAAATATAAAATATATCGTGCAGTAAAATTCTCAAAATTTAGTATGTGTGACATTGGTACCAATACGCGTCACAGGACTAAAAATGGGGAAACAGTGAAAGTGTGCGTGGCACCGCCCACATAACCTATAATTGAAATATGAAATATTTGGAATACTATAGTAGCAAAATTTTCAAAATTGGGTACGTGTGCCATGGTAGCAGTACGCGTGTTGGAAAAAAACAGGTATGATTGTGACAGTAGATGTAGTAACACCCACACTACCAGAAATTCAGAAGTGCAATATCTTGATTGCTATTTGACCAAAATTGTCGAAATTTGGTATGTGGAACCAGATCGAGTGCTGGAGCAAGAAACTGGCGTGATAGTAACAGTGAGCGTGGCACCGCCCACACAACCTGAAATGTGAATATCGATGGCTTGTATCCAAAATGGGCTATATTAAAAAAAAATTGTTTTTCAGGAGAGCAAAAAAACTGTTTAATTTTATTATTTCGCAATAAATTAAATATGATATGAATTAAGAATTTGAAGGTATATATTATACACGTTCGTATACATAATTCATATCATATAAAAATTATCGCGAATAAAATAAAATTCAATTTTGTTTGCTCTCCTGAAAAATTGGGTTTTTAATATAGCTCATTTTGGATATAAGCCGTCGATATATAATATTTTCTGCACTATTGCAGCTAGCCTGTAAAAATGGGTGTGTAACCTTCGAACCACAATCAATGATTGAACCAAAAACTGGCATTGTATTAACAGTGGGTACTCCTACACAACCTGAATTTTCGAAATTCAATATTTCGATCATTATATCAGTCATGGTTTCGAAGTTTGGTTGTCTGACCTTGGTACCAGTAGCGGTGATGGCACTACAAACAGGAACGATGGAAACAGTTGGCATGACACTCCCATATAAATAAAAAACGTAGAACGCAATATATGAAATAGTAGCGATATCGTTGCAAAAGAGAGTGATAAGGGCGTGGCGCCGCCCATGCAACCCGAGATGTGAATTTGAAAAATGTCCAATATCATTGGAGAACAGTTTTGTAATTTGCATGAAAATAGTGTCGATGGATATCGGATTAGAGGGCGTGACTACGCGCATACGGCATCGTTATAGAAAAAATAAATACTGATATAATTATTGCACTAATAGGTATGACAGTATTTCACAGCAATCTATATGCCCCAACAGAGAATGGGCGACGTAGCCTCCCAAGGTGATTTGACGGGTATTGCACTACACGAAATTTGTGCATTTAAGTGCAATATGGATGACCCGAAAACACTGCCGTAATATCAAGAGTGTCAACATATTATATGGTTCTATCGCACTAAAACGCACTTTGCGGGCAGCGAAGCGCACCGGGTCAGCTAGTAAATCCATAAATATACGGACACGGTCGGTTTCCTTTGGAATTACCCATATCTGTCTTATTGGTGCGCACGATAACACCCTCGAAAGAAGTAATTGATTGACTGCAAATTTTGTAAGTGGTAATAGTTTGTTGCTATCACTGATCAAGTTCGAGGTTGGGGGGCATATTGGTCTACTTCTTCTGGTACCTTCCCCACAAAGGGTTAACATTTCATGAAATACTGATTCTCTGATAACTGCAATAATACTAATTCTAATCTTTTGTAATTTTACACATTGTAATAGATTCTTCGACGCAAAATTGGGCGATATTCCCTTGACACTTCTGGTAAATACTATAATAAGGGGACCATACAATTTGTAAAAACATAATCTTCCTGAAATGAAATATTGAATGTCTTCTAACTTATATACTCCTTACACAGAGGAATTTTAAATTGGCGTATTTAACGAACCCCTATTTGCACTTGTACGTACCGCTCTCTGAAAGTCAATGCATACTTCAGTCGGTTTAGCAGTCTAAGATTATCTTGTTTGTTTTCCTTGCCCTTTGGGTGCACCTAAAATAATATGCGTAGGAATAAAATTCGGAAGTACATAAAATGTAAATGCTTTGGAATGACTGCCATACTCATTTGCTGAGATATAGCCAATTTGACGATAAATTGTCTTCTTTATTACGTTGTATACCTAACAATAATTTCCAATTCGGTGTCACATGGTCCATCTTCATTTTATTGGTAATTCTCTTAAATGTCTATGCCGCCTCTTAATTTGATTTATTTATAATATTTATTGGTTTTTTATTTCTTTTGAAATAATTCCTATTGGTTTTACTTCCATAAAAGTCTAGACGATTTTTATTCTTTTTATGCTTTCAACTCCTTTTACATAGAATTGATTTCCATGAAAAAGTTTTTCTATACTCCTACATTTTAAGAAATTCTGAATGTTATTACGTGAAAGCATCCTCAAATGTACAGTAGTACATGGTAAAACTTTGACAACGGTCGTAAATATTTTTTCATTTTATTGCTATGTATAAGAGATTACAATTAATGTATTTTTGGTAACAATACATAAAGAAAGAAAACAAAATGGAATAAACATTCAATGTTTTCGCTGTCCCATCAATAAACCATAAATTTGTTGTTTTTAAGTATTCATAAAAATTGAGCAGCTATTATTAAGTCAATATATTTGACAAATATTTAAGATATACACACATCTACATACATATATAACAAATGAGACACAATAGAGAGAGGACAAATGATCAAAACGAAAATAAAAGTGTCATTGTGCGATTTAAGTACATTTCAAGAAAAATTTTAAATTCCAACAAATAAAAAAATGTGTTCATTGACCAGTGTTGCGAGGCCCATCGTTCCCTGGCATAAATGCAAATGACCGACTTTCAGCCCGATCGGTTGCTATTTGTGGTCAATAGGTACATTGGGTGTAGATTTTCTCTTTTCCAAGGAGGAAATCCCGGTAATTTTTCATTCCCGGTATCCCGGGAAATTCATCCGGGATTCCCGGGAATTTTTTTACTTTCCACAGTTAGGATTTTAGTTATAGGTTTAATTAGTAAAATTTGTATCGTTGCTAATGGTCTATCGCTCATTTTTAAAGAAGACAACGATATCGATAATGTTGCCGAATTGGATGTTAGTCCTGTTAGTGTAAAGGTCCAGGTCCAGGGTATTATAAGTTTCAGTTCAGTTCAGGGGAAGCCCCTGATACTGGAACAATCACTAGCATGTTTAAAGAAAATCGGTCCTGATTGAGATATGGCCCCCATATATATATATATTTCTTCCGATTTGGCATCTAAACGACATAGAAGCTGTATTTTTTACCGATCAATATGAAACTTGGCAAAGGAAAGTCTTTTCAATCATTAATAAAGACCAAAAAATTCGGGAAAATCTGTTCAGATTTCGATATAACCCCCATATATATGTATATATATATATATATATATTCCTTCTAAAGTCTCTTTACCCTTTAATAAAAACGTTCAAATTTAGTACACATCGGCTCAGATTTAGATATACCTCCCATATATATGTTCCATTTAAGGGGTCAAATATATGCTTCCCTTATGTGGTCTCACGTCATCATTTTACATATATTTTAATGGGCAAGGAATGCAAAATTTGCGCGCTCCATGGAAATCAAATCATTCCATGGAAATCAAATAATTTCATATTATTCTCAACATTCTGATTTAAAATATTGCAACTTAAATTTAAGCGTATATACATACATACATATGCAAATAAAAAATGTGTTGTTCTAAAATGTCATTATGTTAATGGCATGTTTTTGTGTATTTAGCGGAGCCTCATCCATATCGTGCGCCTTATTTGTAGTCACAGTAACGTACGGTAATGTAAATATTTGATTTAAAGACAGGGAACTTTTGCCATATCTAGAAAAACAAAGCTTTTATTATTTTTAACAAAGTCATTTGTTAAATTGTGTACCAGAAAAAAACTACCTAATGTTTTATGTATATGCGCTAAGGCCTGAGGTAACCCCTTAAACAACTTTTTTACGTGAAAAAGAAAACTAATTTGTTTAATTAGTTTTCTCAAGAACAACAAAAAAGTTCATGATTTTTAATTTCCAAAAAAACAAAAACAACAATGTACCACACATTAGTTGTGCCCACAAGCGAAACACTCCAAGCAGAGCGCTGTGGGTTTACCTGCAAATTGATGCGCCAGAGTTGAGAAGTTCCCACTTCAAGTTGTCAGTGCTTAATGTTGTTTTCCACTTAGGTTTCGGATGCGGAATTTTAGAGTGGCGGCGGCGCTTAGGAACACCCTCGTAATTAAGATCAACACGAAATACATTAATAACACAAAGAAAATCGGGAAAGGGGCTGAATGGAGAACGCAAAGCCGTATGACAACAGATATTGACATAAACAACAGCATCCATCAAAAGCGACAAGCAAATAGAGGAAATTTTGACATGTGAAATTAAGGTATCAGGTCTATAGCAACATTTGGTATTAGTCCATCACCTATAGGGGAGGGGATTGGAAAAGAAGAATATAGAAAACAACATTAACGACGCAAAAGCGATTAACGTTTACCATATCTTCCCGTACTATTGACTATAAACTAGGGATGTAACGAAAGTGGATTTAGCGAAAGCGAATGCGAAAGCGAATGCGAAAGCGAATATTGAAATATATTTCTTGCGAATGCGAATTCGAAAGCGAATAGTGAAATATGCATTTTTGCGAAAGCGAATGCGAATGCGAATAATAGTTTTAGTACCAACAAATTTAAGGAACTGAATTGATACTTTTCCAGGATATTCAAGTATTAAGACTGTTTTCCATAGTTTTACCTCCTGTTACCACAAGGACACACATATCTTCAAATTGTGTGGAGGGAATAAGGAGATTTAACACTTTAATAAATGGAAGCGAATACTGAAATATATTTTTGCGAAAGCGAATGCGAAAGCGAATGCGAAAGCGAATAATCCAAAGATGGTTTTTGCGAATGCGAAAGCGAATTTTAAAATGATGCGAATAATTCGCGTTCGCATATGCGAATGCGAACATTCGTTACATCCCTACTATATACATACATATACATACGTTTACGTATACGATATGACGAATGCTCAAGTGATATCAACACATCTTAATGATGATTTTCGTTGTTAACGTTTTTGGTGGTTACTGAAACTAGTCTTAATGGATGCATATCAGTTTGCAGAGCATTTTCGTTGGTGTGGACCTGGGCAGAATTAAACATAAATATTCAAATTTTAGAATAATCGGAGAAATTTTTCCCTTCTCAAATAAAGTCTGGTGGGTCCTTTGTATGGGTGCTGTAACAAAACGTAAACCATTAATGATCATTTTTAATAGTGTCAAAAATTCAAATCGGGAGGGACCTCTGTATAAGGCCTTTATCAAAACCATGACCTATGACAACCATGAATAGTTTTTGATCTAATCAAACTCAAATTACTAATTCTCAGCGCGATCAGATGAAATTTGTGATTTCTATGGCTATAGAAATCACAAATTTCAAATAAATCTGACTATAAGAGGTATTTGCATTCGAAAAAAAAGGGAAATAATTCTGCCGTTTCTTAACCAGACATCCGATTGCGACCAAACTTGGCATGTTTGTAGAAGAGGTATTAGAGAAGTTAAGTTTTGAGTTTGGGCCCCCTGTGGTATACAGGGGCGGAGCTACAGGGCCCCAAAGTTGGTCACCTCGGTAGAACAAAATGTTTAAGCGGGTGTAACTTTCGTATTTTCCGGCCGATTCATGTATACTTACCGATATATCTGCATTTGAAAATAGATTTTTTTCCCCGACCTTGTGCTAATATATTATATTTATGTATATATAAATATATATTTTATCCACTTAAGCATGTCTGGATTGGCAATAAAATTTCCTAAATTGATATTCGATATAACCTACAGGACAAAAGTAATGGCCCCATGAAGTCATATTTAAAAAAAATAGATTTTTTGTCATTTTTTTAGGAAAAAAGTTTATTTCGTATTTTTGAGTTTTAGAAGAAGTTAGTTAAAAAATGTATAACATATTTACTATCATCTTAAAGGAAACTTTCCAAAGTATGCTCTCAAAGAAAGAACGGCTCAAATACAAATATTTACTGGTATTGTTACCAAGCTTCTCCAATTTACACAATTTTTTAGACAAATTTCAAAAGTAAGCCACATTTTCTCCAATCGCAAATCTAAAATGTTAAAAATGTTAGTATATTTATGTGTGGTAAGGTGTTGTAAGTTGAACTGCAAAGGGAATCTGAAACCTCGCTTTTAGTATAGTAGATATAGGGGAAAATCAAAAAAAATCGCATTTTTGGGGATTTTCAAAATTATTTTGAGAATTGTGGGATCGACTTTTGGAAATATAATGATTCGTGAATTACATTCGATGAACCGATTTCTCTCACATCAACTTCTCTAAATTGACAACAAAATTTTCTGTGTGATGCATATACGATTCGCTATATATTAGAGCCGGTTATATACCGATTCCTTTCTCATTATCTTTTCTGGATAGACAACAAAATTTGCTATTTGATGCCAATATATTGAAATTTGATGTACCCACTGAGACAAAAGTTATGGCCATTTGAAGTTATACTTTACCAAAAATATTTTTTGTATTTTTGCCATTTATTGTATTGTTAACAAAGGAAATTTATTTGTAAAGTATAACTTGAAATGACCATAACTTTTGTCTCAGTGGGTATACCAAATTGCAATATATTGGCATCAAATAGTAAATTTTGTTTTATATCCAGAAAAGATAATGATTCGTAGGAAAGGATCGGGAAAAAATAAACATCAAAGGAACTTTTATATTTCCATTGAATCTTCAAAATTTAAGATATCTCAATTATTTATTTTGTAATTTGTACACCTTGACACAAGAAATCGAGGCTAATTCTAACATCATTATATTTGTGGACGTAAATCCCACAATTCCCAAAATAAATTCGAAAATCCACACCAAAGGAATTTTTTTTCCAAAATCTGTTATACTAAAAGCCGGGCTCAAAAATCCTTTTGCAGTTTATCGTATAACAGATTACTACATATAAAAATGGTAAAGGTTTTCATATCCAAGCTTTGCGATAGCCGAAAATGTGGCCTAGCTTTGAAATTTTCGTAAAATATGGTGTAATTTGGAGAAGCGTGGCAACACTATTAATACACATTTTTGTCTCGTTCTTTTCTCGAAAATATTCTCCAGGAGGTTTCCTTTAAGACAAATATAAATATGTTATACTTTCTTTTTATAAATTCCTCTGTATCTCCAAAATACTACATATACCTTTTCGCAATAAAATACAAAAATTGTCTATATTTTGAAATTGTAAATTGATGTGGCCATAACTTTAGGCACATTTTACCGAAATTTTTTGCATCACACAGAAAATTTTGTTGTTAATTTAGAGAAGATGATGTGAGAGAAATCGGTTCATATTCTGCACTGATATTAAGCAAATGCCACGACAGCGTCAGGAAAACATATACATATATTTCCAAAAGTCGGTCCCACAATTCCCAAAATAATTTTGAAAATCCCAAAAATGGGATATTTTGGATTTTCCCCTATATCTACTAAGCGAGGTTTCAGCTTCCCTTTGCAGTTCAACTAACAACACCTTACCACACATAAATATGCCAAAAGTTTTAACATTTTGGCTTTGCGATTGGAGAAAATGTGGCTTACTTTTGAAATTTGTCTAAAAAATTGTATAAATTAGAGAAGCTTGGTAAATATGTTATACATTTTTAAACTAACTTCTTCTAAAACTCGAAAATACGACATAAACTTTTTTCCTAAAAAAATGACAAAAAATCAATTTTTTTTAAATATGAATTCAAGTGGCCATAACTTTTGTCCTGTTGGTTATATCGAACCAATTTTTTTTTCATCATATAGGCAATTTTATTGCCAATCCAGACAGTGGATAAAATTGATGCATATTCTGCTTCGATATTTACAAAATACTAGCACAAGGTCAGGGAAAACATTAAAAAATAAATTTTCAAATGCAGATATCTCGGCAAGATAACTGTTAGGTGCAAAAAGCCTTTTGCAGACCTCGGTTATTATAATACGCACAAAAAAGATTTTATGAATCGGCCGGAAAATACGAAAGATACACGCGCTTAAACATTTTGTTCAACCGAGGTGGCCAACATTGAGGCCCTCCAGCTCCGCCCCTGTATAGCACGAGGGGCCCAAACTCAAAACTTAACTTCTCTAATACCTCTTCTACAAACATGCCAAGTTTGGTCGCAATCGGATGTCTGGTTAAGAAACACTATGCATTGTATGGTAGGTAGGTGAAAACATGGAAATTTGCCGGCCATCGTTCGTGTGAATGCTGGTCTTAATAAACTCAAATTTATCAATTTCAGCCAGATCAGTTGGAATATGTTTTTTCCATGATGTTATGAAGTCAAATGGGGATATAAAAAAGTGAGCCAATATTACCTATTTGCAATCCCAAGTGAGCCGCAAATATAAGAAATATTTCTACTTTATTTTAATCAACCGATCCATTTTGATTAATACGTCTTAGAATTTTACGACGATCAAGAACTTTATGGGGTCCCTCATCAACCCTTCCATGTATAACAGAAAGAATGACAAAGTTTGTAAGTTTATGCAAATCAATACAATTTTTGATAACCAAATATTGCAGAATTGTTTGGTAAAATCAACGATTTTGGAATATTTTTGCAGTGCTAGACGTAATATTTTTATTCAGCATCTGTAAAATGTGTAGAATTAAAGGGTGGTTAAATTGTAAGGGCCGATGTTGAATGTGAACCCCACCTACCATGGAAATAGACACAATCGAGAAAAGCGTTAAAGTTTTTTAAGACTTTTACGAAAATGGGCGTTCAAATCAAAATGCATTTCGTGCACTTCGTGATGTTTTTTGATCAGCATAATCGACTTCATACTTCAGCAAACCGGGTCGGTAGGAGATGTGAAAACACCTGTGCATGCTCGCCCAGTTCGTTTGGTGCGGCTTATGGGCTGGCGACGTCATCGGGCCATACTTCTTCGAAATGAGGTCGGTCAGGCAGTTACTGTGAATGTTGTTCGCTATTGTGAGATGATAACGACATTTTTATGGCCCGAATAAGAAGATATGGATGTGGACAATATGTGGTTTCAACAGAACGGTGCCACTTGCCACACAGCTAACGAAACAATGGCTCTTTTGTGCAACAAATTCAATGGCCGTGTTATCTCATGTCGTGGCGATGTCCGCCAAGATCATGTGATTTGACACCGTTGGACTTCTTTCTTTGGGGTTATTAGAAAGAAAAGGTGTACGTCGATTAGCCAGCAACAATTCAAGAGCTAAAGGATGAGATAATTCGGCACATTAACGGCATAGAACCTCAATTATGCCTCAGCGTCATCGAAAATTGGATGGAGGTGTGCCGCCAAGGTGGCAGCGTTTGACCGATATTTTGTTCCATACCAACTTAGTGCTTTTAAAATGCCCAATACGCAAATAGTGTTCAAATAGTGCCAAACAACGCTTTTCTTTATTTTAGTCTGTGCTTTTGAGGTTTTTTTTTAACATTTCTGAACAAATCTGAAATATCAATGAAATTTAGACTTGCAAAAAAGAAAATCAAATGGTATTTTTAATACCATACAAAATGTAGCAGATAGATTTGTCGCCGGAAAATTGCGGTATTTTATTAGTTACATGTTTCATTGCCGCTTCTTTTAGACCAGATGGTTGTAACGCCTTAAAATATTGAAAATAGACCCACCGCAAATTACACCGATCGACTCAGAAAAAAATTGCATGTATATATATATTTTTTTAAAAGCCATGTCTTCTAATTGGTATGCCTTGCAATGACACAAAATTTCAATGAGATCGGCAAAGCGCTGTGCGAGTAGGAGATTTTTGAATATTGACATATTGGTCAAACGGTCTTTTTTCATCCATCCATATAACTAATTGGCTATTGTATATTGTAAATTTTGACCGAAGTGTTTTCGACAGCTTTTTCTTCAATCTTTTTTTTATTTGAAAAAAAAAAAATAGAAATATTTGCAAAAATATTTTTTTGTGGATTTGTTAGCGAAATTAAAACTCGTTTTGATATTTTTGATTATTTTTTTTTTTGCTCAAAAGAAAGCTTAGGTCATTTCCTTTAGGAGCATTATGGTATATTGCTGGGATGGGACCTGTTTATCATTCTAAATAAAGATAATCCTCTACAAAAATTGAGGTTTAACGATATATTTATTGTAGCATAACTGGAGAACCATTTATCGTTATTGCTTCAGGAAGGCTTTAAATACGAGTAATCATAAATTAAGTAGCCTTCATATTCGTTTAATATAGTTTCTTCATCCCAACAGCGGTTTCAAATAATTAATAATTTTTTAATTGGATCCCCTTAAAATGTCGAAAAATTCACAATTGTTATATTTCAATTTTTTATCATAAAGTATGATCGGTTATGTAAAAATGAGAACATTCCTTAGAAAATCGATTCATAATTTTAAAAGTTGTTGCTAATGAAGTAAGTCTACAAATATAGAATATCCACACTGTGGTACAGGGTATTATGATTTTGTGCATTTGTTTGTAACACCCAAAAGAAGAAGAGATAGATCCATTGTTTATTATACCGATCGACTTGTAATCACTTTCTGAGTCGATTTAGCTATGTCCGTCTGTCTGTCTGTAGATGTATTCTTGTAATCAAAGTAAAGGTCGCAACTATGGCCCGATCTTGACGATACTTTACACATATCTTTTTTTTTGCCCAAGGACGATCCCTATTTAATTTGGTTAAAATCGGTTCAGATTCGGATATAGCCCCCATATATATGTCAGCCCCGATTTGACATGTAAGCGCTGTAGAAATCGTGTTTTATATCCGATCAGTACGAAATTTAACAGAGAGAGTTTTCTTATCACATGTATGAACACTGCCAAATTCGGGGAAAATCGGTTCAGATTTAAACATAGTCCCAATATATATGTTTCACCCGATTTGACATGTAAGCGCTGTAGAAACCGTATTTTATATCCGATCAGTACAAAAATCGGCAGAGAGAGTTTGCTTATTACATGTTTGAACACTGCCAAATTCTTATCGCAATGCCCATTTTCGCATTGGTAGGTAGGTGTAGGGTATTATATAGTCGGCCCCCCCCGACTTTCTGTCTTTCCTTACTGGTTTTTATTTGGTAACTTGTGGGATTGGTAGATTTGATAAATTCGCAACAACTTTTTAAATTATACATAAATATTCTTTAGAATGGTCTCATTTAATTCATTGCCGACCAGACTTTACGACAAAATAATAAAAATATAATAAAAGTGATTTTTTCGAGTGACTTGTTAAGAGGTTTTAATTAAAAAATTATTAAAATGTTCTCAAGAAATGGGATTTTTTGCATTATATTTGAAACCGCTAATGTCCTGAAGAAATTATATTAAAAAAATATGAAGGCTATAAGTTTTAATTTCGCAAAAAATTCATCAAAAATATATTTTAGAATTTTTTTATTTTCTTAAAGAGATCGAAGAAAAAGCTATCGAATACACTGTACAAAATTTTCTAAATATAATAGCTAATTAATTATGCTGGAAGCTCCTATGGAGTAACGATCTTTTTTATGTAAAATAAAAAAAGTTATCTTAAAAAAAGGGTTGGGATTCAACAGCCGTCAACTCGTACAGTCCTTTACCGATCTCGTTGAGATTTTGTGTTATAACTACTATCGAATAGGACTAAACTTGGAGCAAGATAAATCCCGATCAGAAGACATCGCTTTTAAAAATTTACTCACTTGACATGAAATTCCACATATATTATTTTTAACTAATTTGAAAAAGCTTTCACTTTTTTTAATGTTATACCCAAGTTCGTTGACTATAGTCAATTGTATAATATACTAGCTGACCCCAGCAGACGTTGTCCTGCTCGTCATGTTTGGGATATATTGGTGTGTTATTCATTGATATTTCAATCAAAAATGCATAGATCCCGAGTTTTAGGAAAAAATCATCAAAATAAATGTATATTGACCGCCTTCTAGCGGTTAAAATCATACATACAAACTGTCATCAAGACATCCACACATTCATTTTAAATTTCAGCACAATCGCTCTGGAAATTCGAATTTTGCATATAACTTAACCACTCCGCAATTTATCGAGGTGATTTTATATATAAAGATTGTATTATAAATTGTATATAATTGTATTATAAAGCAATTGTCAAAGAAACTAAGACACTAAACTAATTTCAAATTGATACCAAATATTCTTTGAAGCAATGTAATTTGTCAAAAAAATATGTATGCCACATCAAACCAATAAAATGTGTGGAAGGTTGGTGGTATCCACCAATGTTGGTGGTATTCATCTGTTTGATGAAGCAGTGTGATCAAAATTTCACCCACAGTTTATTTAGTGCAAGACACATGTAATTTCAGTTTTAATCTTAAAAGCACAACCTATGTTTAGATTAAATTACCAACGTTAAGACTGTCTCATTTTCAGTTTAAATTTAGATGTGGTTGCGCCTGTCTACTCTTGGCAGCTCTCTTAGCTGCTGATGGTTGTATTACATTACAGTGTCTACACGTTAAAAGTTTTTGCCCTTCGGAACCCATGGAAACCATTACGAGTATATATGCTTTGATTGGGGGAGGCAGGTGGAGATGGGAACATTTAATGTTCGTGCAACAGTCAAACAATTTAGATCAACTTGTTTTTGCAAAACTTGTGACATTTTAAATTTGTAACACAGTGAGTCTGTCACCCAAAGACAAGAGAACGCAAGATAGATAAGAAGAGTACATAATTATACTTTATTTGATAGATATTAAACAAATTATTTTAAGGTGAGTCTAAATCTTGACAACTTGCATTGAGTAAAATAAGTATGGTAGTTAGATTGGGTCGAATCTTATATACCATCCACCGTAGATTATATTCAATTTTATAGGAGTGAACTTTGTAGGAAATCAATATCAAAACATGTACCGATATGGTGAATTTTCGTTGTGCCGAACTAAAGCAAATATGAAACTAAAAATGGGAAATTTCATTCTAATCGACATTTTAGTGGTTTTCATGTCGAAACCACTGCACGGATGAACAAATGGTATTAGAAGATGTAAAAGGCTCGATTCTCTAAAATATTTCCGAACATATTCGGAAAATTTTGTACTATCTCATATATGTTGTTGGAGACGCTGAGTTCATAATCCTTAAGCCTATTTTCTATTACAGACTTCGTTCCGGATAATATCCGATTATCGGGGGAACCTTATGTTGTTTTCATCTACTCAATGTTATCCGGTTGTAAATTAACATTCGTCTGTTAATTTCAGGGAATGTATGTGATTTGATTGTTGCCGCTTCTATTCTCCACTAGAAGCTCTGCATTTTCTGTTAATAGTCGTCATGGTGTTAGGTCTATTTTTATCTTCCCTGTTGACTTGGGTGATTAGATGTCGTTGTAGTGGTAATGCAACCGGTGAGTTATTTTAAGCTGCAGGGAATTGAACCCAGCACCTTCGGGATCCAAGTGTAATGCACTAACCACAGAGCTACCGAAGGCCACATTATCTCATATATCCAAAACGGCTGCGAAACCCTGTGCCTCAAACAATGTTGACTAGTGTTATTATATTGAGTTTTTTCTTAAAATAAATTTTCTTCCGAGGAGCCTTTACACAGATTTATTAACTAAGATCACAAGTTATCCTTAAATATTAAAATTATGATTGTACTTATCTGTTATGTTATGTTTCAAGTTGTAAATGGTTTTCATTTTATTCAATAACACATACCTGCAAAGAGAAAGAACAAACATTTAAGTCCAACAATATAAAACAAATAATGGAAAGGTACATAAAAACAGTTTTGTTTGCTGTAGGAGGCAGATATAGTAGGCATGTTTTCGTTACAAGCTAGCAATTTTAGTTTAGCACTTTGCAACGAAAACAACTGACTTTCACTAACTGGCACATAAGCAATAAGTCGCGGTTTTTCACTATCTGGTAGCAATGGTGTCATGAGTTGCGAAGAAAGAACAGTGCAAAGCAGACGAAAAATTCGTGAAAAGTATTTATAAAACATATATTTACTATTCTATGTTCAATTGTTTACACTTTCTTTTGCAAATATTAAAATATTTTCCCATTTTTTTCTTTTTCTTCCCGTTATTGCTAAATATAGGGTGCCCAATATGACAACATCATACTCGATTAAGACAGGAACACAAGCACCAAACTTCATCGGGAACTAATAGTGCTTAAAAGTGCTTAGCTCCCCATACAAATTAAGCACTTATGGTGTAACGGAAACACGCCTAGTATTGTTGACTTATGTTTTGGTGTATGGTGGATTTGAGGTGAGTCAATTTTGCAAACCGATGTCTTCTGATCGGGATGAAACTTGCTCCAAGTTCAGTCCTATTGGAAAGTAGTTATGACGCAAAATTTCAACGAGATCGGTTGAGGACTGTCCAAGTTGGCGATTGATGAATATTGACATTTTGGTCAAACGTCCTTTTTACCATCCATATAACTAATTATCTATTATATTTAGAAAATTTTGCCAAAATTGTTTTCTATAGAGTTTTATCTTCTATCTTCTTCTTCTATCTTCTATCTATCTATATATATAAAAATGGAAAAATGTTTGTATGTATGTATGTGTTTTATAGAAGCTTAAACCACTGGACCGATTTAACAATTTTTTTCTTTTGTTTGAAAGCCATTGTGTCTGAGATGGTTTTGGAAAAAAAAAATTTCCAAAAAGTGGGCGGCGCAAATGTGGGCGTGACAAATCGTTTGTTTTCAAAAATGGACGGGATCGGAAATCTAAATAAACTCGCAGAGTTTTGACATTTTTGTCAAAAACCTATGTTTTTATTTTTTTTTCTCAAACGAAAGCTTAGGTCATTTTCTTCATGAGCTTTGTAGCCTATTAGTTGGATCGGACTTGTTTATCTATCAAACTAAAGATACACACAAAAATATAGAGGATGAACCACATATTCTTATTTTAACATACTCGTAACTCTGGAACCATTTATGCTAATTGGTTCGAAAAAGCTTTAAATTTGGATCCTTTAGTATTTGGACTCTATATTGACCATTAGCCTTAGTGGCCCTTGAATCAAAGAAAATTATGAGGGATACATATGTTGGAAATATCACTTTCGCGTATAGACAGCTATTTAGCAACTGTAGTTAAAATATTAGAAAAAATTAGATTAAAAAAATCGCACGAAAAACACAATAAAAATAATAAAACAAAATTGCAAAAAATGTATTTGTTCCCATTTTAGAGAGCTATCATCGCAATGAAGAAAACAATGTCTATTTGAAAAAAATCTATGGATAAATGTATAAATTATGTCCCATAGTGTAAAAGTAAGGGAAATTCAGAAAATCAATGTTCATATTTTTTATTTTGGCCATTTTGTTTGGGAGTTACTAAAAGGGCCGTGGCAATTTTCAATAGACTATGGGTACTATGAAACCATGGCACTGTATACAATTTCAAGTGTTTGTATGTGCAGGAATCAAAGTTATAAGTCGTAAACTTTTTGTTGAACAATTTTCTATTGTATGGGAGGTACCAACGGGGGCGTGGCAACTTCGCCCATTTTTCACTGGACAGTAGGTACTTTAAACGCATTACACTGCACAGAATTTCCAGTTTTTGTACGGTCTAGAATAAAAGTTATAAGCCGTTAACTTTTTGTACAAAATGGTACATTTGTATGGGAGGTACTAAAAGGGGGCGTGGCAACTTCGCCCATTTTTCACTGGACTGTATGTACTATAGAAAACCTTACACTGTGCACAATTTTAAGTATTTGTATGCACTGGTATTAAAGTTATAAGCTGTTAACTTTTGGTGCAAAATAGTCCATTTGTGTGGGAGGTAGCAAAATGGGCGTGGATACTTCGCCCATTTTTCTCGAGGTGATAGCAACAACTTAACTAATAGCATGTGTGGAATTTCAGCAGATTCGAGTAAGTGGTATAAAAGTTATTAAATTATCAATATTTCACTAAATGTTAAGCCTTTGTGAAGGAGGTACTAGAAGCAGTGGACCAATATGGCACACCTTCGAACTTATACGGTGATAGACAAAAATATTATCGCATACCAAATTTGAAGTCAATCTGTTATTCCTTTCGAGAGTTATCGTGCGCACCAGCCATCAGACAGACAAACGGACGGGCATTGCTCATTCGACTCAAAAATAACCCAAAACGGATATCCCCGGAACATACTTAGGGTCTTGAGTCAGGTTGATCTTACAAGGATGAAGGCCAAGATCTTTTCGCAAATAGGCCACAGTGTGGTTTGAGAGATGCCCAATTACTGAGAACGACGTGGAATCGACTGGTTTGGCTCATTTTGAATGGATACACTTACAGCTTTGTGTGCGGTATTTTTTGGCTCGTTTTGAATGGATACACTTACGGCTGCGATTGTGTGCGGTATTTTCGAGCGGTACGGAGTCTCTTTGGCGCCGGAACATCAAAAATTGAAAATTTGCATTCAAATTTATCCACTATAGCATGCACAGCCTGTCGGGTGGGACGAGTATTACGGCCGAAAATTGGAATAAGCGCTCTTAAAGTTGCGACCACCGACTCAGAATTTAATTGTTAATGATTTCCAAACGTCGCACTTAAGTGAACTTTACCATGATGAAAATGTTGACTTCGACTAACGTTTTGACACTGAAAGATCATTAAAAATGTTTGACATAAAAATACGAAATTGTTTTGACCGTTAGAAAACCCTATACTTTAAAAATAATAATTTTTCATAAATTTTATTACACCAGAAAATTTTATGCACAGCCCTTGACAACAATTTTGTGAATAGTGTAACCGTTGACCAAAGCGTCAAGATTCAACACCCTCCAACTCGGACATTCCTTAACCGATAGCGTTGAAATTTTGTGTCACAACTACTATCCGATAGGACAAAACTTGGTGCAAGTTTCATCCCGATCATAAGACATCTGTTTTAAAAATTGACTCACTTGACATGGAATCCATCAGGTATAAAAAATACCGATTTTACATTTTACAGAAAATATATACTTATATTTATGAACTTTTGTTCTTCTCAACCAAAAATTATGATTCTTATTTCTCCAACATCTAAGCTGTAATGTAAGATACATTTTCTTCCTAGAAAGCTTTTGTGGGTATGTGGATAAATACATTTATGTTATCTTCTGTGCTGAAAGAATAATTAATGACGTTTTCAGCCAACTTTTTCCTTTCATTGGTCTGTCTGGTTAATTTACTGCAGAACTTTTTTTTGTTATATATTCGTAAAGTAGAATCTCTAAATATTTAAGCATATTTATCATGTAGCAAACAAACAAACGTTAATAACTCAATGTAAAATATCTCTATGGTTTCATACATGTATGAATTCTGGGCAGGAAACCTTAGTTTCGGGAGTATAAAATTCCTCGAAAATAACCGAATGAGCTGTAATAACTCTGACACACATTTCAGTAGAGCAATACTTCATAACGATTTTGATAGGAATGAAAAGAATGATGATGATGATGACGGTAGCATTATTAAGCTATGTACAGACGATTGTCAGATCGGACAGAGTTATCAACCCTGTTAAAGCTCTACAAATGTATGGACAATAACAGATTGTTAGGCAAAGGTGAATTGTATATATCTCTGACAATGGGGCCATTGTCACATAAATAAACATAAACTTCGCACATCTGACAATAAAAAGTGTCTGCAAATTACTTCACAATGGCAACGCTGTGTGTTTACACGATTTCCAGATGTCTACCAATATTATTGTCTTACAATGATATTGGTAGACCAACGTTGCTCAGACGGTTGTAAGTTCACAGGGTTGCATTTTTCCGCCATTTTCCTGAAAATATTGTTAGATCTGACAATCGTGTGCACATAGCTTTAGCATCAAATAGAATGTGCATATTTTGCTTACAACAAAGTTACATTTCATTGGAATTTTCATGTGGGACTGATGATCGAGGGCAAAGTGAGTGTTGTTTGTTGGTTTGTTCACAGGTGTTTCAACTTTGGGATAAAATGTTATGGCACTTATTGCTGAAATGTTTGGGTACAGTAATTTTCATAGTTGGCATTTTGTCTGTGGGAAATTTTTAAATATTAATGCTATCATAACAAGTTACGATTATGAAGAAGAAAATGTATTCTACATATATTTTTGTTAGATTGTTTGTGAATTTGGATAAAGTTCCTCGGTTTATAAGCAGAAATAGGTCTTGGATTAAAAGGAACAAAATAACTTAAGTTACAATTCACTTAGATTAGTAATAAGGAAGTCGTTGACAAAAAAAAAATAATGAATACATTTAATGTAATACTTAAATACTTATACTGTGTCATGAAATAATAAATACTGCACGCTGAAAAAATCACTTTTGTAGTATATTGTCCCAAACATATTCTGCTTGAATTTACAAATGTTTAATTTTTATTTAGAAATCAAGATATTTTATTTGGAACGCATATTTTAATACATTAGAACCAAATATATTTGCAAACAAACATTCGCAAATAAAATATGTGTTTGTACCACATTTTTTCTCCTATTCGACAACAAGCCTGCCCAATACTTGATTTATGCCTGATAATGCTTTCGTTCGTTTTAGACCTATATACCATTTATTTTTTTAAGGCACTGAATTGACTTTTTTCTCCTATTCAATATGTACAACTTTGCTTCAGACATAAAAGATATATTCCGTACGGTATACCGAGAAAAAATGTACAATAAGTGCAACAAATGCACCTTGAGCAAAAAAATCGTATGGCCATTAAATTATTAATTGAGCCAACTTGACTAAACAAATGATGCAGAAGATCTTATTTTTGGAGTTACTTCTACACAAATCTTTCAGAATTGAGTCCCAAATCAATGAGCTGATGTTGTACTGTGTAATTTAATGGCCATACGATTTTTTTTTTTGCTCGGGATGGATTTTTTGCACTTTTTCTATATTTTAATACGATTATTTCTCGGTATACCCTACGGAATATCTCTATTGCATCTGAAGCAAAGTTGTGTATATTGAATAGGAGCAAAAAAATGCGAAACAAAACTACCCGAAAAAAGTGCATTTAGTGCCTTAAAAATCTCAAAAATGCTTTTTTAATAATCCAGTTATTGAGCAAAAAATATGAAAAATGGGGAGAAAACGGGCATTTTTGCGATTTTTAAGGTACTTTTTTTTTCTATTCAATATGTACAACTTTGCTTCAGACACAAAAGAGATATTCAGTACGGTATACAAAGATATAACCGCATTAAAATATAGAAAAAGTGCTAAAAATACACCTTGAGCAAAAAAAAACGTGTGGCCATTAAATTATTAATTGAGCCAACATGACTGAACTAATGATGCAGAAGTTTTTATTTTTGGGGCTCAGAAATGAGTCCCAAATCAATGAGCTGAAAAATGTTGTACTGTGTAATTTAATGGCCATACGAATGTTTATACCCTACACCACACTGTGGTACAGGGTTTGTTTGTTTCACGGCAGATGTTTGTAACACCTGAAAATAACACAGCTAGACCCACCTTAAAGAATACCGATCGACTCAGAATCACTAGCTGAGTCGATTTAACCATGTTTGTCCGTCCGTCCGTCCGTCCGTCTGTGCATGTAAAGTTGTTCGTCGACTATAGGTCGCAATTTCACTCCGAACGTTCTGAAATTTTGCAGTTTAGAGTATTTCGCAGCTGTAAAGATCCCTATTGAATTTGGTTGAAATCGGTTCAGATTTAGCTATAGCTCCCATATATATGTTTCGTACGATTTGGCCCTTTAGTCCTATAGAAGCTGTATTTTACATCCAATCGTTTTGAAATTTAGAATGGTAGAGTTTCTTGGTCCATGAACCAACATTGCCGAATTTGAAGAAAATCTGTTAATATTTCGATATAGCTCCCATGCATATCTTTCGTCCGATTTGACCCTTTAGTCCTTAGATGCTGTAGTTTACATCCAATCATTTTGATATTTAGAATGGTAGAGTTTGTTGATATATGGACTAACATTGCCGAATTTGAAGAAAATGGGTTAAGATTTAGCTATAGCGATTTGGCTCTTTAGTCCTGTAGGAGCTGTATTTTACATCCAATCGTTTTTATACCCTAGGTATTATAAGTTTGTTTCATGGCAGATGTTTGTAACACCTGAAAATACTATAACTAGACCCACCTTAAAGTATACCGATCGACTAATACCCTACACCACTCAATATTACGAGAGTGGTGTTGGGTATTATATAGTCGGCCCCGCCCGACTTTAGCCTTTCCTTACTGGTTTTTTGCTCAAGATGGATTTTTACCACTTTTTCAGTATTTTAACACGGTTATATCTCGGTATACCGAACTTAATATCTCTTATGTGTCTGAAGCACAGTTGTACATATTGAATAGGAGAAAAAAGTTAATTCAGTTTTTTAAAAAAGAAATGGTATATAGGTGGAAAACGAACGAAAGCATTATCAGGCATAAATCAAGTATTGTGCTGGCTTAAATCAATCAAAACTATCTTCATTGAAGCCCGTTTCACATTCAAATCCCATAAAATTTTTTAAATCGGTTTATGCTCGAAAAAAGAATTTCGTCTTAAAATCAAGCATGATCAGGCTTAATGAGCGCTAAGTTTAAGAATTTAGGGCTTATAACCCCCTAATTGATTCAAGTATTTTGTACTCGGTTTAAGAGAAACCGTACTTACTGTACTTTTGACACCGCTATGGCTTGATTCAAGTACGAATTACTCAAATTTTTCTTTCTGTGCAAGATATGACTCACTGGTAAGTAAATTTTTTTAATTCAAAGCAGTCTTCCATATTTAGGGGATATTCAAACTTTACCGCAGTGAAAAGTCCGGTTATACATTTTTTATTTAACATTATGTCGCAGAATTGTGGCAATTTACATAAGTACCTAAGAGCCGTATCGAAGGAAATGGTCAAAGAATCTCAGTAAAACGATGAAAAAAAAACAGAACCATAGAACAAAATGCCTGCAAAAAGAAGGCTTAACTTGTTGTCATGTTGACAGCAATCCTGTGGGAATGAGGAATGTATTGGATTTTGTGAGCCGCAACACGGCGGCAATATTTGCATGCAACTAACTTCATGTTTCGACGATATATGCCAGTTGCAGCAGCAGCAGCAACTGCAGCATTAGTGTAGTTCCTTCATCACTCATTCACTTGTCATTGGTTCGGTATGTGGCCTAAAGTGAACCAGTCAAGTGGAGTATGCATAAAGAGACGAGGCGCAGAGCGTGTGACATGAATACAAAACAACATTTCTGTGCAGTTGTGAAAGGAAAACGCATAAAACACTATATCAGAAAGGCATTTCATTTCATGCATTTGGGCGGAGCGATGATGCGTTGGAGCTAATGCAATGTGAGAATTGAGGAATATGGCAAAATACTTGAGGCGGTGGTGGCACCGGCTAGTGCCGGCCGTTGGGTGTATGGCGGCCCAAAAGTTCTTTGCCGCAGGAACTCACAAAACTGCACCGCGTTGTGTGAATGTACTATAAAGACGAGGACAAATTGATATATACAAACAACAAACAAAAAGGAGATGTAAGTATGTGACTTAGATGATAACAAGCTAAGCAAACAAACATGACGTAAACAGACAGAGGAGAACATAGAAGCAGAATCAGGGACAGAGACGGAGATGGAGATGTGGAAGAAGTGCAACAACACCATCATTTAAATACTCGAACTTGTGTAGTACACTTGGCAACTCGAGTGAGGAACTGAACTGAACTGAAGAAAAAGGAATGAACAATCACGTGGAGATTTGTTTATTTCTGAATGTATGTGACCCCAGACAAACCTTCACTACACTGGGGCCTTTAACAAACATTCTCTGTTTGTCAGCGATGTGCCGACGAATGGGAATGATTCCTCAAATGGAATTTAGAATCGTGATTATGATGAATATCTGTTTTGTTATATGTAAATACTAGAATATCACATCAAACTTCTAAGTGATAAGGAACATAATTCGTCTTCAATTGGTTTATATTTTTCTTCCAGGATCTAACAAAATACTTGAAAGTATGAAACACATAGATCACTAAAGTCACATTAGCTTTGCCATGTGCTGTGAAACGTATATGAGTCTCAACCAATCTCAGGAATGGATTAAAGACGATAGAAATGTTATAATCACTGCTGTGTCATATCGTCACTCAGCTACACTGAACTGAAGTGGTAGGTTAGATGAAGTGATGTTCTACACTACATTCCATTCAATAAACGAAGGGTATTCTAATAAATGATAGGCGATGTTTATAGTGATTAAATCAAGGTCTGCGGGAGGTATCAATGAAACAATTTTTATTTCAAAGAATTACATATAGAAATACCTATAGAATATAACATCGTTTGGTACAGTGACGCAGATACAAGGGATCTAATTTTCTAAGCCTCTACAGCATAGATCCGCCTACATTTTGACAACGGTTTGAGTTTTGTAGACGTTGAAGGCATCGGTCGATGCCCTTTTGTCGAAGCACTTTTTCCACTCCGATTGAGACACCACCAAAACATGGTTTTTGAACGCTTCAACAGCATCTTCTGGCGACGAAAATCGTTGACCACACATTTTTTTCTTGATGCGCGGGAATAAAAAGAAGTATTGGGTGCCAATTCAGGGCTGTACGGCGGATGACCCATCAATTCGACGTTTTTGCCGGTCAAAAAGGCGCTGGTTTGAGCTGATGTGTGAGAGCTCTCATTGTCGTGGTGCACAATGATTCGTCTTATCTTGTTCGTTTTTCGAATTTCTACGAAGACTTCAGGCAACCAAATTGTGGTGTACCACTCAGAATTGACCGTCCTACGTTGCTCAAGCGGAACAGTCGCCACAGTTTTTCTGAAGAAACAGGCGACCATTTGCTTCGAAGTGGTTCTTCCACGAACAACTTTCGTTGGATTTGGCTCGTCTTCGAATTGCTGTTTTGTTTCGGGCTCATACGCATAGATCCAAGATTCGTCACCTGTGACGATCTTATAAATGTCTTTCGAAGAACCGCGATCGTATTTTTTAAAAATTTCTTTGCACCAATCGACACGAGCCTTTAAATTGAGCGATTGTCAAATTGTGCGAGGATGCCTCTATCTCACGGTATGTCAGATGACGATATTGCATTACACTATGCAACAAATGAACACTTTTTGAAAAATACACGAACCTGACTGTATAGCTTCGATTCTACTACCAAATGGTAGTATAACCCTATACTCAGTTTGGCGAGTTTGGTGACCAATTTTTTTTATGGGCCTCGAAAGATTCGGAAAATCAGTGGACACCCTGAAAAAATGTGTCATCGATTTTTGAGCAACAGCTACTTCAGACTTGGTGAAAGCGCTTAACTATATTTGGCAATAATGTAGCTAAGAACACGTAGAACAAAGTCTGTTAACATTTCATGCCAAAAAAAATTAGTTTTCCAGCACTTTTTTTCGAAAAACATAGGATTAAATTAATTTTTTTTTCACTTTTTTCGGCATAATTTTAAGGGATCGCTGATTTTTTACTAACAATATTTGGCAATATTGTAGCCACGGTAAATCTGAACAACTTTTGTGAATATGTCATTACAATCTGACCGTGTCTAGGCACTCTAAAAAGCTTAAAAAAACCACATTGTACCCCAAAAATGTATGTATTTCACTGTTATGTAACAAAAATATATTTTTCTGGTATAGGGTATGTTCAGCAACTTTATAGAAAATATTAAGGCCAATATTTTTGTGGAACAGTTTAACCCTGTAGCTCCCCCACATAACTGTAATTTTTGGCCCTATTTTAACAAATCGTAAAAAACACCCTTTAAAAGGGGGAGGGCGGGGATGAAATGTTCTACAAAAATGTTCGCCATAAAATTTTACTATATGTGTCAGAACACACCAGAGCTCAAAACATAACACAAACACCAAAAAAGGTCAAATTCCTGATCATGCAGGAATGTTAGTCGTACGATCTAGTGGTTGAAGCAATGAAGATACCAGTAAATAACGTTGTTGACAGGAATTTGACCGTTTTTTGGGTTTTTGTGTTAAGATTTGGGTTTTAGTGTGTTCTGACACATATAGTAAAATTTTATGGCGAACATTTTTGTAGAACATTTCATCCCCGCCCTCCCTCTATTAAGGGGTGTTTTTTACGATTCGTTAAAATGGGGCCAAAAATTACGGTTATGTGGGGGAGCTAGAGGGTTAAAATGTTCCACAAAAATATTGGCCTTAATATTTTCTATAAAATTGCTGAACATACCCTATACCAGAAAAAATATTTTTGTTTCATAACAGTGAAATACTTAAATTTTTGGGGTACAATGTGGATTTTTGAGCTATTTAAGGTGCCTACACACGTTCAGATTGTATTGATATGTTCATAAAAGTTGTTCAGATTTACCGTGGCTACAATATTGCCAAATATTGTTAGTAAAAAATCAGCGATCCCTTAAAGTTATGCCGAAAAAGTGAAAAAAAATAAATTTAATCCTATGTTTTTCGAAAAAAAATGCTGGAAAACAAATTTTTTTTGGCATGAAATGTTAACAGACTTTGTTCAACGTGTTCTTAGCTACATTATTGCCAAATATAGTTAAGCGCCATCACCAAGTCTGAAGTAGCTGTTGCTCAAAAACCGATGACACCTTTTTTCAAGGGGTCCACTGATTTTCCGAATCTTTCGAGGCCCATAAAAAAAAATTGGTCACCAATCTCACCAAACTGAGTATAGGGTTATACTACCATTTGGTAGTAGAATCGAACCTATACCATCAGATCCGTGTATTTTTTTCACTGTTGCACAGTGTTATCAGTTCACGCACGGCATCAATGTCCTCTGGCACAACGATCGTTTTTGGACGACCTTCACGAACTTCGTCTTTGACCGAGCGTCGGCCACGGTTGAATTCATTAAACCAGTTTTTCACAGTGCTTTAAGATGGTGCTTCATCGCCATACAAAGATTTAAGTTCATCGATGCACTCTTGTCGCGATAATCCACGTCGAAAGTTGTGAAAAATTATCGCACGAAAATGTTCACGAGTTAATTCCATTTTTTTTTGCCAAATTGATTTTTTCAAGTCACTGTAAACAACACAAATGCTAAAAACGTTTATGCTAAAAAATGTCAAACTTTCCAATGGAAATGTCAGATGGCGCAAGGCAACACATAGTGTGCCTGGTCACAAACATTTAGAGGAGCAGGTTTATTTTCGATTATTTTTTGTTTAAATTTGTATGTAATGAATTCATCTGTTTGTATTGCAGTTAAATTTAGCATAACGGTATATTTTACAGCCAAAAATTCTGCCAAATTTTGCCATTTGTCATAAGTAAACCATTTCCCTCAAAAATTTAAAATAAATCACGGTGGCGCTTACGTGTTTTTGGCGGTTAGGGCTCGATATGTCCAAAGTTGTTGAAGTTAAATTTACTTACAAAGTGAATAAAAATAAATTTATTAAAAATATTGCTAATGCTGTTTAACTTGTTTTAAATATTGGGTGGATATATAAGAGAAAGTCATCATCGGGCTTTCTTCAAATCTTCCACAGAGCGTGCGTTACTCCCCAGCTCGTGCTTTGAATTATCCCTTTTGGTGTTGATTTGGTAACGAAACGTTGTTGAGTTTTAATTATAAATTCATACACCGCCGGCATACGAGGTTTATTAATTATCATTCACAAATTTTTGTCCAAGGGATGTGGATAACAGTTTCTGTTGCAATTTGGTGTCACAGACACGAAAAAATATTAAAAAAATGCTTTATGGTAAATGTTTTTAAATTTTTTTTTTAATTCCAGCTTTCTTGGAAGTTACATTCTGTATTTTGACTATAATTTTTCAAGTATAAGCCTGATTGAGCCGTGTTATGCCTCAAATTAAAGGTAATTATGAGGGCTACATACATATGCTGCAAATATTACCTTCACGTAGAATCTTTGGTTTAGTAACAGTAGTCAAAAATATGAGAAAATTTTTTTTTTTTTAAACACTCTTTTTCCTGATACAAAAAAAACATAAAAATAGAAAAAAAATCGAAAAAATTATTTTATCACATTTTTAAAAAGCCAGCGTGCTAACGAAGAAAACACTGTCTATTTGAAAAAATCTATGGATAGATGTAAAGGTTATGAACCATTTTGTAAATGTTAGGGAAATTCAAAAAAATCTTCTTTCATATTTTTTAGTTTTTAAATGATGTTTTTGCTTATATTGAATTCGTCATACTTGGATTTTATTTTATGAGGAGTGATTTATGGCCGTTCGTTGAATCCCTCCATAGAACATGATATGTAATGTGAGATCTATATTGGATGACATCCGCTCAGGTAGAGGGTCATTCACAAAATATATGTGGTTTTTTATTTATGAGTTTTCCATTCAGTCTAGGTACTGCAACTTATGTACCTTAAATCCGCAATTTATGAATGAAATTACTTATTAATAAATTAGTGTAATTCAGCGCCTTAAAGAGAAAAGTCGATTTTCTGAAAAATATTATAAAGTTATATATCGAAGTATGAGTAAAAGGCAAAGAACTTTTCAATGTGTAAATGATCCCGACAATTTCTGCTACATCTGCGGCAAATATGCGACGTGCGTTTAGTAAAATAATAGAAGAAATATATGTGTAATATTTTGGTATACGAGTTAAAAATATGAACGAACCGTGGACACCTAGTATTTTGTGTAATTCGAGCCATGTAAATCTTACTCGATGGACTAGTGGAAGAATGCGGTAAGTACTTTAAAATTAATGTATTACAATGTTTTGGGAATAAAACGTTTTAATTTTAGACTTCACGTGCAATCTGGAATGCCAATGATTTGGAGACAATCATTCATACACGATACGGACTGATATTTTTGTGTAAGTTAATAGATTGCAGTCCAAGTATAGCTAACACCCTAATAACGGAAACATCATCAAGCTCAACTGAGTACTCAACTCTGAGCGATTCAAGTTTCAGTCAGAAGTCATCGCTTTTAACTCAGTTTCAGCTCATTGATCTAGTGAGAGATTTGGAACTGATCAAAGATAAGGCAGAACTACTTGTATCTGGGATGCAACAGTACAATATTTTGGTCCCAGATGTTAACATATCATATAATAGAGTCCGTGATATACCTTACAAACAATTTTATACAACTGTGGATAACAGATGCTTTTGCAAGAACATTCCCGGATTGTTCGAGGAACTTAATCAAACATACAATTCAAAGGAATGGCGGTTACTTGTTGACAGCAGTAAAGAAAGTTTGGAAGAAGTACTTTTATAGATTATATTTTGTTCCTCATTAGAGAAACCGATTCCGAAATCTACAAACGTCAACAAAGAACTCACAATTACTTCTAATGAAACTTGTTCATGTAAATAAACTCAAATGTACATAATATAAATAAAAGTAATAAATAAAATCGCTATTTAAACAGAAATTAAAAAAAAAAGATTTTTTGAAATCCTCTTACCTCTACCAAAAGGGCTATTATTTCTACATTTATCCATAGATTATTTTCAAATAGGCATTATATTCTTCGCTAGGATGCAAGGAGTTTTTTTTTAATCTACTTTTTCCAATTTGCGTAATGACTGTTACTAAACCACTGTTTCTAAGTGAAAGAGATATTTCCAACATTGGTAGCCCACATTAATAGCTTC
>OZ005736.1:122196255-122226255 GCA_963930755.1 Eudasyphora cyanicolor
AGATGGATGGAAGGCAGGGAAGTCGTTGAATTCATATTTTGAGAGTTAATAATCATTATTGTCATAATTTTTCATAATGAAATTTCTGGCTAATATTGTAGAAGAACAACACCACAACTACTTGACATTTTTGATGAACTGTATATATTAAAAATAAATAAATTATTTTTGAATATACAAGCCATAGATGCGATAATCGAAAAATTAATAGAACACTTGAACAAGTTGTGAACAGATGGCATGTCTGCAACAGAGTCTAATTTCATGGTTAATAAAGAAAAGTAATTAATTACAAATTGATTAGCGGAACATAGTTTTAATCACATCAAGTCCTGAGAAATATTTGGTTTAATATGAATAAAGGGTGTTTTTAGAGAGCTGACATCAAAATTGAAATTAATAATATTAAAATTGAGACAATTTATTTTATACTAATGGCGATATCTTTTCTGCAAAAAAGCAACATTTCCGTTGCCCTTTTCCCGAAATCTGGAGTTTTATACCATATTCTGGAATTTGGAAATAGGAGATAATTTTATTTCGAGGGACTGCATATGTTCAGCCCAAAAAGGGCAAATATTTTTCAGAATTTCGAGTCAGAATCATATTATTTGTAAGTCTAAAGTTAACTAATTTGAAGGATTGGGTTGTATTTGGCTAAAATATTTAAATTGAACATAGTTTTTTCTCTCTGTGTAAGGTACACATTTCATACAAAGTAGAATACAATGAAATAACCATAAAAAGAAAAATAGAACAAACAAAAAAGACATAGCTTTAAAAACAATACCACCCGAAATCGGAGCAGCCAACTTAACCGAAATATAAACAATTGCGGCAGAACCCAAGAACAAAAAATATGCCGCACAATGTGCGGTTTTTGTCCATTAGACATGTTTATATTTGGAGTTTTTTCTTATTGTAGAGTTAATAAAAGAAATGAGAAGAAATAACTAAACAAAAGATATTCACTCAAGCAGAACAGATTAAATACATTTGTGTTTAGTTTATTTCATGTAAATATTTTATCAATTAGTTTTTAATTGACTTTAAAGCAGTTATATGAATAATCTTATAAAATATAAAGAGACATGAGGATTAAAAATTTAACAAAAGAAAATAAATTTAGCAAACATTTTTAATTAATTACTATTTAAATGTATTCATAAACGATTACTACAATTACGTTTCGGTTGGGGTGGCAGCCAGCTCACATAGACCAATGTAGGTCCCTATTGATGCCACGGGTACAGATGCCCCCCATGGTAGCCAAAATGTTTGATAAACAATGTTACCAATAGTACGAATATCGTTACCGGAAATATCTGCCAGATCTTCTAGAAAAGCCTACTCCAGTGTATCCAGACGTCGTTTACTTAATGAGGGACAGTAGTGCTCAACGCTCTCCAGTTCTTCCTCCTCACCACATCTCCTGCAGATTTCATTGGACACAATACCTAAGTCCAGATTCACACTCGGCAGCTTTTTCCAAGCAAGTGTCAAATGTTGTAGGAGAGAGAGGCCGAGAGCTCTTTCTGCCTGCCTCTATCTCCAACAAACGTTGACACTTGCTTGGAAAAAGTTGCCGAGTGTGTATCTGGACTATCCTTTTGACATGTTCGCATTTCAGGCAGTGTCCCGTCAGAACTGACACTAATATAGGCAGTCTTCTCCTCGAAAGTACGAGGAGACATTTTGACGTTCTCAGTTCATATCTTGGTAAGATTTGTCAAGCAACCCTACAGGTGCCGATTTCTGTCATCTTTCATTGGACTGCCTGATTTCCTCTTGCCTAAGTTGACAACGAGTCAGTAGCAAACATGACGTCTAGTACTTCCTGTCTGTTTATGTTTGTAAAGGACGCTTTATTGCCATTGTTACAAATAGCTAGGATGGTAGACAGACTGTTTGTGTCTGTGCTACCCAGATAGAATGATGAGCGTTCGTGTCTGCTCAAATTGTCTGCACGCACTCATCAGAAGTTGCTTCTTCCACTACTCTCCAGAAGATAGCTGTCGGTACTAACGACATTTTCATATGGCCTAACTCTAAACTAGCTGTTGTTTTGTCTTTACAACTGAAATTAGGTAAGAGAAAAATGCTTAGATTTTTCAGACCAAAATGCAGGTTCTACGAGTACCTTCATAGTTGGACAGAAGTAACTTTAAGTTGGGCGCCCTGATATCATAAACCTTCCTACTATGTAGGGTTCTTGTATCCGGACGATGCCTATTGCACCTGTGGACAGGTGCAGTTATACAGCCGCTGAGGCTGCTTTGGCTTGATGAAGGTTAATTTGTAGAATTCTTATCACCATTGGTAACCGACATATAAACTTCCACCACAACAAGAGTGTTATTGAGCTCCTCGACTTATCATCGAGGAGCATGTTCCCGGTACAGGCATTAGAGTCCAGAAATTACCCTCAGCTCCTCAGTGTCCGACGTGTTGCTTTCGTCCTCAGAAAAGGATGTTACAGCTGAGTCTTAGGTCGTCAGAAATTATGGGCGTGTGTAACTTCGCACTTGCAGAGGGTTAGGTGTCAAACATGGTGGATACCTCACCTTCTGCAGTGGGAGATATATCCTGATTGTATAACTTCAAAACTATAGCCTCGAAACCATATCGCTGGGCTTCACTTGCCAGTAATTCAATAAATTTTCCATGAGAGTCGTATGTCTACTCGTACACGCATTAGGGTGGCTCGTTCTACAACCATTTGTATCCCCTCACCTAAGAGAGGAGGGTATATATAGCATTAGAAACAAGTCAAAAGTGTAACACATCGAAGGAGTGACCTCAGGCCCCAAATATGTATTGGTGGAAATTCGATTTGGATAGTTTCAGGTCACTTGAGTAAGGTCCGTCCGCCCGTCTGTCTGTTGTCTGGTGCGCACGGTAACTCTCGAAAAGGGTAACCGATTGACTTAAAATTTGGTATGCGATAATATTATTGTCAATCTCTGGCTAAGTTCGAAAATGGGCCATATTGGTCCACTCCTTCTAGTACCTTCCCCACAAAGTGTTAACATGCATTGAAATATTGATTATTTAATAATATATACTATTTAATCGAATCTTCTTAAATTTCATACAAGATACTAGTTTATTAGTGCTTATCACCTCGAGAAAAATGGGCGAAGTTTCCACGCCACTTTTGGTACCACCCACACAAATGGACCATTTTGCACCAAGAGTGACTGCTCATAGCTTTAATGTCTCTTCTTACAAATATATTAAAATGTGTTCAGTGCATTGCTTTTATAGTACCTAGAGTACAATGAAAAGTGGACAATTTTGTAGCAATGTTAATAGCTTATAACTTTAATCACAGTTTATACAAATAATTTATATTTTGTACAGCGTAATGGTTTTATAGTACCTACAGTCCGCTGAAAAATGGTCGCAATTGCCATGTACCTTTTGGTACCTCCCACAAAAAGGTACTATTTTGTACGAACAATTTACAGCTTATAACTTTAATATTAGTACATACGCATACTTAGAATTTTGTACAGTGTAAAGTTTTTATAGTATCTACTGTATGTCGAACCTGTAAGGAACGGCAGAAAGTCGGACGGGGCCGACTATATAATACCCTACACCTCTCTAACAATGCGATTAGGGTCATTGCGATAATAATTTGGAATAATTGGTAAATGGGTAAGAACATACATATGTGGTTATATCTAATTCTGAACCGATAATCGCTAAATTAAGCAATATTCGTTCCTAAATTGAGAAACATCTTTCTGGAGAATTTTGTAATGATCGGAAGTAAAGTACAACTTCTATAGCGCTTTGTAACCAATCTGAATCGATTTTCCCTAAATACTCATTCATGTAAAATAGAAACCTCTTTCTGTCGAATTTCGTACTGATCGGATATAAAATACAGTCTCTACAGCGCTTGGATGTCAAATCGGGGGTAACATATATATGGGGGCTACATCTAAATCTGAACCGATTTTCTCCGAATTTGGCAGTATTCCTTCATGTAATAAGAAAACTCTTTCTGCCGAATTTCGCTGTGATCGGATATAAGATACAGTTTTTACAGCGCTTGAATTTCAAATCGGGGGTAACATATATATGGGGGCTATATCTAAATCTGAACCGATTTTCTCCGAATATCTAAATCTGAACCGATTTTCTCCGAATTTGGCAGTATTCCTTCATGTAATAAGAAAACTCTTTCTGCCGAATTTCGTACTGATCGGATATGAAATACAGTTTCTACAGCGCTTACATGTAAAGTCGGGCGTAACATATATATGGAGGCTATATCTAAATCTGAACCGATTTCCCCCAAATTTTGTATTTTATCTAAGTGTATCACGACACTACTCTCTGTAAATTTTTGTACAAATCGGTTCAAAAATGTTGCTTATGCAGTTTATATATGTCAAATCGGAGGTACATATATATGGGAGCTATATGTAAATCTGAATCCACTTTAACCAAATTCAGTAGGGATCGTCCTTGGGCCTAAAAAAGATATGTGCAAAGTTTCGATCGGACCATAATTGCGACCTGTACTTTGATTACAAGAATACATAAACAGACAGACAGACAGGCGGACATAGCTAAATCGACTCAAAAAGTGATTACAAGTCGATCGGTATAATAAACAATGGGTCTACCTCTTCTCCTTTTGGGTGTTACAAACAAATGCACAAAGTCATAATACACTGTACCACAGTGTGGTGTAGGGTATAAAAATGGGCGTTATTATGACGCCCCCTTTGGGACCTCCCACACAAACGAACCATTCTGTACAAAAAGGTAACAGTTTATATCTTGAATACCAATGCATATAAATACTCAAAATTTTAGCAAAGGGTACAGTTTTTAAAATTCCTACAGTCCTATTTATAATGATACCCGTTTTAGTACTTCTCATACCAAAAGAGCCAAGACGTACCAAAATTAAATAGCTCATAATAGTAGTACACATCCTAGTACATATTTACATAGCTGAAAAAGTCGGTTTACCCGACTGAAATTGCTTACGTTTTTTTATTAAAAATGCATAAAATATCTTTAAATTCTGTTTAATTGAAATTGTCTGCCTTCTGTTTCTCTCTGTGTAGCCACTGGCTGAGGAAGTATGGAATGATAACTGCACATGTGACATACTTGAAGTCACAAACAGACAGACATACTTCGATGTACATGTGTACGGACAACGACAAATTCTGCTCAACCTTCACCGTCACGGGGAGAAGTCATGTGGCATTCCCAACATGTGCAGATGGGTTGTGCCGGTGGACACTAGTGAGTTCACAGTTCAGTTGCCCTTAGCCTGTTTGTGTACAATGTTATAGGGATTAGTCAAGGTTGTTCCAAGCAGTGCTAATGGTATGTGTTGTGTACATAAGCTCCAGGACATATTATGGGATTTTCTTCGAAACAATTTTTTTTTTACATTTTAATTCTTTAAATATGCGGCAGAGTTTAGGCGAATCTGTCGCTTTTGTTTGTGTTATATGTTAAGTACACAGTTGTGGATATCCTGTGAGTTGTGGATGTCCTGTGAAGTAATTTCTCCTCGGAAAGTTTTTGTTTGTCTAACACTCTAACACTCATGAAATTATGACAAAGTAAAGACTAATATTTGTGTAGGCAAAAAAAAACTGGTAGTAGTAGTAACAAGGAAAGCATAAACGACAAAAATTGTAGAAAAACTGAACAAATTCCATCAACAGGAAAAACTCAGAGATGAGGTCAACATCTTTTAACAATGAAAGCCCCGCCCCGAGTGTTTAGGATGGTCATTTGTCATTAAATCTGAAAGTTGGATGTTCTGTGCTGTTAGAATTCGTTCAGCTCTCACAAACTTTGTTTTAAAAATTTATGAATTCTTTGCTTGTGAAAAATGTTTGTGTTTTTACTTAAGGATTAAAACCATAACTGTTCTGGCCAATTTGAAAGGATCTTCAAGCGAATAGCTCAAAGTAAGAAAAAGACAAACACGCACAAAAGTTTCTACAGAAAATGTCTAGTTTTCCCGTCTTTGGAGTTCACATTTGATGACTTAGCAAAAATAATGGTAACATCACGATATACGTATGTAGGTCAACATCATAGCAGTAATATTACAAAAGTAAAACAAAAGTAGAAAACATATTTCTGATAGTTAAGGCGATAATTTAGAAAGTAAAGAAAGAAGATATACATTTTGCTCAATATAAACACATTAATAAATCAAACATTTTCAAGAGGACAAACTCATTTTTAATCCTGGTTCGAAGTTTTTAATATCGTCCTAAGTATATAGATCGTTAAAAAATAATTCTGTTTTATTATGAGGATTATAAACTTTGAAAAAATTGCAAATAATATATTAAGGGCAAATGTAAAAACGTTTTCTTATTTTCATAACTACAAAAGGTCCGAATAGCTTAAAGAAAAAATACTAGATTATTTTGGGTTGTTATACGATTTTCACGTATAGATTTTCACGAAGTTTGTGTAAAGGAGCTTGCCAAATGCGGCTATTTGTCCCTGGACAGAAGGAATGTATTTCAATCACATTGCAATGTGCAGCATTTGAACTGTTATTGTTTACAGGTTACATTTATTAATCAGCCAAAAAATATATGTGGAAGTTAAGCCCACACTGAAAAATACCCAATTTTAAAGATTTTTCTCTAAACGTATATTCAGACCTTATAATTCCTTCAAAATTTATGCTGATTTAATCGTGATCAAATAGAAAATTTTAGAATACATTTCATAAACCTGAAATGTATTAAAAATGGTGATACACGAAAAGAAAAAAAAAACGTTTGGGCGTCGTTTATCGCAAACATTTTTCTTTGTCTCAAACGTTCTACTTTTCCCGTAACGTTTGAAATATTTGCGGCGAATGCAAATGTTTATCGTAAACGTAGTTTCTCTTGCTGTAAACGAACATTCTTTCATTCCCAAATGTTCGTAATTTACTTTTATGGTAAACGAAAAACGTTTACGGAACAATATTGTATTGAAAATATTAAAGAAAGTTGAGAGAACAAAGAGCTAAACTTGTTTTCATTTTGTGAGAGTGCGGTTTTATAACTTTTTTATTATTTATAAGACGGAATAATATGTGCAGAAGTATGTGTACAGAACTCAAGAGATGCAGATGTGTGTGTATACAACAGAAAAAGCGACGTTGCAACGTTTCTGCAAAAAGATGGAGATGTGTGTGTACAAAACACAAAAAGAAACGTTGCAACGTTGCATACATGTTTGCTCGCGTTACTTTATTAACAGACGGTGGTGGAAATTTATTTATCTGCATCCCTCCCTCCGTACTGTTATACAATTTCATAACGTTTGCAATCGTACTCAGCATGCGTAGAGTCGTATGCTGATGGGCCTTTAGTTTTGTACTGGCGCTTGTGGTGTTCGGTATTTGTGCGCGTGTGTGGCAAAATTAAAAATATTTTTATCAGTGAACTCAAAATAATTTCATTCAAAGAATTAATTAGACCAATGAGTCTAAATTATCGGAGGTGCAAAATCTGGCAAATATACTGCGAACTTTAATTTAATGTTATAGGTAAATGGTAAATGAAGTGAAGACATGTGGGAAAATAACCAGATAGTTAATAACAAAAAAATGGATTGAGCACTGCATGAAAATATAGAATATTTTGTGGAAAGCCGGAATAACAAAAACAATAGATTTTAACAGAAACTGAGACCATCTGTTGCTCTTGTTAATGACTAACTGATTATTTTTCCACACGCCTTAAATTGTGAATAAGCAAATTAAAATCATTAACAATCAATCATCACACGTTTAGGTACAAGCTGCTAATGGTAATTGTGAAATAAATTTAGTCAGGTACAATACAACTGGATACTTCTGGAAACTGCTGATATTTGCAACACTAAACAGTTAATCTTTGTTTTTTTGATGACACTATGCAACACTATATTTCATCCGAAGTTTTTCATGATATTTTCTAATGTAGTTTAGTATTCTATTCATGGACGTGGCATCTTTTGAATTGTCAGCATTTGGGTCAGAATATTGACCTATAAAATTCACTTTTGGCTAAAAAGTTTGATATATGGTAAGATAACATCTCGCTTTGACCCATACAATGGACTACTACATTTGTAATATGTTCTAACATACATGATTTCTTATTTACAGTTTGTCTACAACTCAATTAGAAGATAGCATCCAAATAATAGCAGAGGTGTTTGTCGGGGAGCTCCCGGGTACACTTTACTAAAAATTGTGACATTTTTGATTATAAACATAATTTTATAAAACATATTAAATATCATAATTCAATCAAATTATTCTTTTGTGACAATCGTTTTCTCGTTTATTGTTAAACTGGCATTGCTGGTGACAAACGCAATGACCGTTTGCAACAAACGTTTTACGAGTTTGGGATAAACAGGCATTGCTTGTGACAAACACAATAACCGCTTGCAACAAACGTTTTACAGGGTTTGTAATAAATATACATAATTTACGATAAGTACACTAACCGTTTGCTATAAACGTTTCTTAGGGTTTTGGGATAAACATAAATCGTTTGGGACAAACATACACCACAAACGAAATTCGTTTGTCTAATTTTTCGTTTGGGAGTAACGATTTTTTCTTTGCGAGTAGTTTTGTGGCAAAATAGTCGGATACTAAAGGTTCCATGGATGGATCGAGTTTCGATCGATGAAATATTAACACAAATTAGTGATCGACATATAATGAGAAATTACAAGTATAAAATCCCGCAGAAAAGTCTCAAAAGCAAAAACGAAGGAACGATTTTTTCTTTGCGTGTAGACTTATGAAAATACCCTCGTTTCTTTTCTTCTTTCTAATCTCCTGTACAACGTACTTCCTGGTCAGAGATCGACAGTCTTTATTATACTTCCAACCATTTCGTATTTTGGGATTAAACTGCATCACATTTAACCTATGAGAAGTCAGATAAATACCAACAAGAGAATTTACTTATTTAACAGATTTTCATCATGATCTTTGTCAACATAATCCGAGAGATTAAGGTCAAGTAATGTGGGATTTTTAATTTTATGAGTACATACCATTTAATAATAACTACTTAACAATTCAAAACTTCAAATGTGTGAAATGAAAGGGAACATACCTAAAAAGAGAAAAAAAGTAAAAGAAAACAATTAGTTATGGAAATGAAAAGGAAAAAACATTTCATAAATGTAAAAACTTTTTACTGAAAATTATAAAAATTTACTTAATATATATTGGGGCTAGGGTTTGGATATTCTCACCATTTTTTGAATCCGGGAAATTGTTTCTTATGTTTCCGGATCTTCCCGAAGTGCAAACTCTAAGTTGGACTTCTGTGGCGCCAATCTCTATATTTCTAACAACATTTGTGTAAATAGCCAATAAAGAAGAAGATTGAAATCTTACATCATTTTTTGATAAAGTCATGCGAATGCAATAATATATGTTTATTTATTTCATGTCTAGTTGAGCATGTTTAACCTGTAATTGATCTAAGTTTTTTTTTTTAAAGTATAATTGACATTTCCAAACGTTACATTGGATTTTTAGGCCACCATAATATGTTAAACCTCCCCTTAAATATAGTCGAATATTGATGTTTTTACAGAAACATAGTAATTTGCTTTTAGAAGAAAAATATACGAGAATGGCGACAATAAAAATCCAAATTGTTATTGGAATAAATCAAACGTTGTATGACTGTTTATTATTCCTCAGAAAACGTATCGGAAAATCTGTGGAGAGGGGAGTTTAACAAAATAAAACACACACACATCCATTCTATTACTCATACCACAATCAATACTCAATGGCTATGTCTGCCCTGCCCCACCACCGCCTATGTAATCAATACTGGAGTACACTGGAACCTCAATTATTAAAAATGTATAAATGAATTTCACAGTTGACCTCCTGCGATTGGACGGACGGACGCCCGCCTCAAGACAATGGCAATACCATAGATGGTTGCTGTAGTGAATTCTAAATCAGTTGCCCCACGGAAAAAGTATAAATTGAAAATGAAATTGTATTCAGTAAAATGTTTTTGTGTGTTTGTTATGCGTCGCAGTATCGCCACAACATACAAAATGATGGAACAATAAATTCTTTCATAACAACGGTTGGAAGACAATTATTTTGAAATTGAAAATTCAAAATTCCATATGCCACCCAACTTTGAGTTTAACATGGAAAGAGAAGCCACTGTGCCAACTGTACACAGTTGGTTTTGAAATATGTACGTATGTTTGTGGCTGATTGGCGAACATGTGCCTGTATTTTATTTCTCAAAATTATTAGAAGTGAATATTGATTAAATTACAAATTCAGGGAATTAATTAACCAAAATCCATGGCGGACTCAGCCTGGAATATTAACACCATTCGCCGAGAGGAAGTCAATTAGGGAAAATGGGCGAAATTGCCACGCCCGTTTTGGTATCTCTCACACAAATGCACCATTTTGCACTAAAAGTTAAAAGCTTATAACATTAATACCAGTGTTTAGAAATACTTGAAATTGTGTACAATGTAATGCTTTTATAGTGCCTACAGTCCAGTGAAAAATGGACGTTATTGCCGTTCCCCTTTTGGTACCTCCCACACAAATGCACCCTTTTGCACCAACAGTTAACAGCTTATAACATTAATACCAGTGTATAAAAATACTTGAAATTTTGTACAGCGTAATGTTTTTATAGTGCCTACAGTCCATTGAAAAATGGGCGTTATTGTCACGCCCCTTTTGTTACCTCTCCCACAAAGGCACCATTTTGCACCAAAAGTTAACAGTTTATAACAGTAATACCAGTGTATACAATTACTTGAAATTTTGTACAGTGTAATGCTTTTATAATGCCTATAGTCCAGTGAAAAATGAGCGTTATCACCACGCCCCTTTTTGTACCTCCCACACAAAATGGCGAAATTATACCACAATTTAATATCTCAACGTTAATATACCAGTCCATATAAACGGTTACAATTCGGCACAGTGCAATGTATTTAAAGTATCTACTGTTCAGCGAAATATAGGTGTATTTCTTAAACCCCTTCTGGCACCTCCCACAAAAATTGACAGAATAATTTGTGTAATATTCAATATTACATTACTCACAAAGTGAGGGTATACCTTTGTCGGTTTACCCGACTGAAACTTTCTCACGTGTTATTTTTAAATATTTTTCGATTAAATAAATTTCTGGAAATATTGTCCTAAATTTTTCCTTCAACAGAATGAGCTATATGGTTTGAATTCTTTATAACTTTTTTAATTATTATTCTTTCTTTGTTTTTTTTCAGCATTTTCTGAAGGAGACTTGGGGAATTAATTATGAATCAAACAACCCACAAAAATTATTGAATTTTTACGAAATTTTGCGAAAAGTTATGGAAAATATGCTAAATAGAGCACGTACTGGTATGTGCGAAGTAGCAAATGGACATCACTTACTAAATATCATTTTTAATTTTACTGTATTTAAAAAAATAATAATCGCATAAGTAAAAAACTTATAAACCATTTAAACCATATAGCTCATTCTGCGCCATCCTGTATATGCCTGCTGCAGTATACGATATCGTCACTACGAAAAATGTTTATTTTTTAACAAAATCTATGTTTAAGTAACTATGAATCTCTTCTTCAATATGCCCCATTATACATGCGGGAAGCTGCGTCCTTGGATGCCAGAGCGATATTACTGACTGAGAGTCGGTTTTTTTATTGTATCAATAATCCTACTAGTAATCGCATTTGCTTGGAATTTAATTTGTCCACTTTACTTAGAAAATAATTATTCGCAGGGCTCATTTCAACATTTTTACATATTTTATAAAGAAAGTAATGTGAAGAAAATTAAGAATTGAATTCTGACAAGAATAGAGTGGTGTCTATCGAAACTGCTGTCAGTTCTTCCCAGCATTTTTTGAAACTCGAAACCATTTTTTGTATTTGTCTCTGTTACTCGTATTACTTTGAATTCTGACGATGATAAGGTGGTGTCTATCTATCGTACATTTTTGCAGTAGACAGAATGTGTAATTAAAATAAGAACTTTAGAATGAAGCTAAGGACAATTCAAGACATGTTCCGGAACAAAGAAAGGATGTTTGAACGGTACTTGTTTTTGAGAATTCACCAAAACTTGTTTTTGAGAATTCACCCAAAAATTCCAGAAGGGACAACATTATTGATCGCGAAGGTGTCCCCTCAAAAATATAAACGATGGAATTTCTAGTGAAATATTTAAAGAATCGTTTCTGCAACAACTTGGCCAAACACAAAATAAGAAAAGTAAAATCCCTAAATGTATAGAAATGATTTTGAAGATCATATCAACACCAGATGAAGAATAACAATTTACACCTGAAGAAGCGCTTGTTTTTTGTTGGATATAAAACTTTCTAACCACCAGTACACGGAATTACGTAAACGAACTAAAGGGAAATATTGCAAATTGTTCTACTTTGGAAAATCAGAAAGTGGCTATATTTAAATCTGAGCCAATTTAATGATTTTTCTGAGTTCAAAATATTTCTTTATGTCGAATTTCATACGTATCGGTTGAAAAATGTGGCTTCTATAGCGCTTATATGTATGTATATAAAATCGGAGGTATGTATATATGGGGGGTATATCTAAATCTGAACAACTTCTATACCCTTCGTCCCTGGCGTGAAGTAAAAGTAAAATTGCGACCTGGACTTTGGAGATAACTTTACATGGACAGACGGATGGGCAGACATTAGATCGAATCTACTAGTGATTGTATCGAGTGGTATACTTTAAGTTGGGTCTGACTCTATGTAATATGTTAGGTAGTTACAAAAACCTGGCCCAAACAAACTGTACCACAGAGTCGTGTACCATACACTGAAAATATTTTATTCGTAATATTTACGAAACATTCTTCATAAATTCTTCACATTATTTACGAAAATTTTAGTAAATTTCATTCATATTATGAAAAATATTTTACGAATTTACGAAGGGGGTTCTTAAGAAATCGTCATAAAAGCTTCGTAAAATTATGTTCATACATTTTATGAAAAGATTATTATTTTGTATGAAATGACGTCTTAACAATTTCGTAATTTTTGTGAGAGTAACATAATTTTTAAATTTTTGGGTGTACTTTATTTTGTTCTTATATCCGTATAAATTTCCAATAATTTCAAAAGCGTTCGGAGGAAAACCTGAAAATTATTCAACAACTGTTTATGTGTTATATATGTTATAGATTTCAGATACTGACAAGGTTGCTTTGCTTTGATTACAACTACAAAATTTTATCAAAATTATAAAAAATCGTAATAATTTTATTATGACACGAAATAATTTCATACAAAATATGAAATAATTTCATACAAAATATGAAATAATTTCATACAAAATATGAAATAATTTCATACAAAATATGAAATAATTTCATACAAATATGGCAATACATTACTTGATGTGATTATTTTTGATTTCAAATAGCAGAAGTAAGGAATAATTCTTGTTCGTTTGCTTTAATCCTTTCCTGATAAGAGAGAACTGCGTTTCGAACCGAATTAGAGGCAAAAACGGTCTAAGCCCAGAAGAATATTTATAGACAATTTTAAATTAGCGTAGGTCATTTCATAAAAAATATGAAATAATTTCATAAAATATATGAAATAATATATTTCTTAATAATAATTTTTTAAAAAATATGAAACAATTTCAATAAAAATATGAAATATTGTCATAAAGAATATGAAATATTGTCATAAAAAATATGAAATAATTTCATAAAAAATATAGAAATAGTACCATAAAAAGTATGAAATGGTTTCATAAAAAATATGAAGAATCTTTTTCGTAATATATATGAATTTTTTTCCATATATCGTATGAAACATTTCTTTGGCTGAAAAATAAGACAGATTTCGTAATACGTAAGAAACATTACGTGATATTCACGAAGATAATATTTTCAGTGTATTATTTTACTCACAGTTTTCTTTCATGTTTTATTACACAAGTTTACAAAGTTTTTACTTGAGGATTCTGCATAACATTTTCTGGTAATACGGTGCCATGAAATAAAATTTAAAAAATGATGGTAATTTGTCAATTTTTTACCGCACTGAAGGTACTATAAAAGCATTACACTGAACAAAATGTCACGTATTTATGCGCACTGATATTCAAGTTATTAGCAGTTAACTGTTTGTCCCAAAATAGCTCCTTTATGTGGGAGGTACCAAAAGCGGCGGAGCCACTTCGCCCTTCGAACTTAGCCTGAGATAGAAAAAAAATATTATCACATACCAAATTTGAAGACAATCTATTACTCCTTTCGAGAGTTATCGTGCGCTCCAGCCAGACAGACAGATGTGTTACACAATGACATATACCCTCGTCACACTAAAGTTAGGGCATAAAAAATATGAACAAAATAGTAAAGGTACCTTCCACGAAAATTTGAGTTTTTTAAAAAAAAAAACTTTACCATACAAAAATGTTTGCTGGATTTCATAAAAAAGTATGTCTCAATCTAACCAAAATGTACTGAACATTTTTGTGACTAGACTTGAGAAAATAACTAACATGTAAGAAAGTTCAGTCGGGTAAACCGACTTATGAATCCCCTCACCTTGAGACCCAAAAAATATGCGTAAATTTATTTTATTTGTTTTAATCAAATTATTATCAATTTAAATTGCATAAAGTATGTACTGGTATTAAAGTTATAAGCTGGTAACTTTTGGTACAAAATGGTCCAGTTGTGTGGGAGGTACCAAAAGGGGCGTGCCAATAACGCCCACTTTTCTCAGGACTCTAGGTACTATAAAAGCATTACACTATACAAAATCTCAAGTATTTGTATGAACTGATATTAAAGCAATAAGCAGTTTATTTTTGCTGCAAAATGGTCCATTTGGGTGGGAGGTACCAAAAACGGGAGTGGCCACTTCTCCAATTTTTCTTGACGTGTTGGCGACTAACAAACTAAATTTCAGAAGATTCGAGTATGTACTATAGGAGGTTTTAGAGAATCAATATTTCACTATTTCACTAACTTAACCCTTTGTGGGGGAGGTACTAAAAGGAGTGGACCAATATGGCCCATCATCGAACTTAGCCGGAGAAGTCAATCGGTTACTCCTTCCGAGAGTTATCGTGCGCACCAGCCAGCAGACAGACAGACGGACGGACATTGCTCAAATGACTTAAAATGATCCAAAACGGATTTCCGCCGAACATACTTAGGGTCTTAGGTCACTCCTTCGATGTGTTACACTTTTGGCTTGCAGCAAATGATATATAGCCTCCTATCTAAGGAGAGGGGATAATATATTCGAATCGATAAAAATTTATATTACTCGTATTAAACCACTTTCTTTATCATTTACTATATTTATAGTATTGATTTACCCTTTAAAAGATATCATAAGGATATATTTACCATTTTGCAGTAAATTAGTTTAATTTGAATTTTGCATATTAAACTGGGGGATTTTTTAATTAAGTGCCATTTTAAATTAATTAAATTTCCAGACCAAATTGTTTATGTTTCTAATATGAGCTGAGAGTGTTGTTGCTATATTATGAGAAAATTAAATAAAAAAACCAAAAAGCTCGCAAACATGGCCTAAAGGCATGTAATTAAAATTGTGGATGTGATGGTATGGAATAATTAATAAGTGTTGGCCTTTTCCGGTTTTCAACATGGGATGCCAGATTGTAAACGACAGCAGACGGTGGACTAACAGTGTCTATAACAATGTAAATAGTCTTGAAGTATTTTTTGGTTATATGTACATAGTATTATAGCAAAAAATCCTAAAGCGTGGAAAATAGGTTGCTACAATTTAGTTTTTTTCTTTCTATATTATGACAATTAAGAATTTTTTCCAAAAAAATTATTTAGGAAAGTGGTATACAAAAGACGATTGGTATAGTATTTATTATTGAATGTCAATTTGAAGAACGCCTACAAGTACTCACAGAAAATTATAATCGTTCCAAAATTGTCTCGTAAATTAACGAAAGTATTCTTCTGTCAAAGTTGCATAATTTATAGTAATGGCTAGAGTCCTAAATATTTCTCTAATATCTTTTATTTAAATAGAATAATTCTTAAGATTGAAAATAAAACCAATGGGGGAAATAAAGATTTATAGGGATTATTTGAATATAAATGTTATGGGGTCTTCTTTAGATAAAATAAAAATACTTTGATGGGGTTCACAAAGTCTGTGTGGTTTGATATAAAAAAAGGGGAGGCAGATGCTACAGCACACTGTATGCAGATTAAGGGGCCCGAACTGCTATTAGTTATCATATTTGTTTACCTTTAAATTCAAATCTTATACCTTAGAAAGAGGAATATTTTTTTAGAATTTAAGTGTACGAGTATCCACAAGAATTTTCTATTTGAAGTAGGCTTAATATATTGCAAATCTGTATTATTTTCTTAAAATGAAAAAAGAAAATTAATATGTTCTCTATAAATCACCACAACACATGTCTCAATTGAAAAATCTTCGTAATTTTTGTTGGAGGTCATTGTAATAAATATTATTTCGGCTTCACTCAATGTGACCTAATATGTGAGTTGCTGGTGGATTTTTATAGGTCACCAAAAGAACACACATATAATTTGGGACTTTCGTAGTATTTTCTGGGAAAATCATTCAACAAGAGACCCCAATAAATAAATTATCCCAATAATTCCCATTTTTTCTCCGCCTTCTCACTGCACATTTTCCGAAACGTGTTTATTTTCAAATCTAATAAATTTCTTGTTTTTTCACTTGTCCCCAAAGCAAAGGGAGAGTAGCATTTGGCGTGGATGGGGAAACATCAGTGGATACATTTTCATACCACACTTCAAAAATGATGTGATTAAAAGAAATGTGTTTGTCGTCAGTAGCCGAGGGTGACAATCTGAGGCAATTCCGTCCGGCATAATGTCTCACGCTTCATGCTGATCTCAATGATGTGCAGCGATGAGCTCTTTAGGAGGAAGAGCCAGCCCTACCCGACCTGGCCCGGCTAATCGTTCTGTGCTTTTGGGTGTAATTTTTAATGTATTTTATAGCGTTGTAAAATATTTAAAATATTTAAAGTATACAAAACAAAAAACTGACATTTATTTTGATGGTAGCAGGAGTAAAATGCTGTGGGTTTTTTTAGGATAGCTATAGTACTCTCAAGCGGGGTCTTTAAAATGCAATTAAATAGATCAGGAAGAGAAATTTTTATTTAAAGATAAATAAAAATTGTATTAAGGAAATTGTTGATATTTTTTTTAGGGGAAATATTAGACAATAAATATTCACTTGCTTTTTCATTTTCTAAATAATAACAAAAAATTTTATAAGGTAACAAATATATTAAATTGATATTCGGTAATTTGTTCAAAGAAATGTTATTGAATTTAAAATGAATTTTTCATGATTACACGCTGAAAAAAAATCGCTTCTGTAGTATATTGTCCCAAAAATATTTGGCTTGAAACATATATATGTTTAGGGTACACTCTAAACATATAATATTTGGTACACACAAAAATTATATATTTGGGAAGATGTTGTTCTAAACAAATCTTTCTTTACATCGCAACATGTATTTACTTTGGACGATTTTTTTCCGAAGCAAATATTCATTTGCATTTAAATAAGTATTCAGAAAATACCTAAATTGTGTTAAATATATCAGTGATTCAAAGTTAATTGTTTAGAAATGTTTCATGTCGTAAAAATAATAAACAATAATAATTGAAATCGTATAATCTTGAATCGAAATATATTACTTGGAGGATTAACAACTAATGATGGCCTGGAATACTCGGAAATTTTAAATGATTGATTTAAAACAGAAATTAATGCTGCATTTGGTATCATAAATGGGGGGTTCGATGCCAAATTAAAAAAAATTAAAACTGAAATTCGAAAAATTCAACAAAGAACGCCTTTGGGTCAAATCTTTGAAATAGGGACAGTTTTTTCCTCACTGTGTAACCATTATGCCATCGCATCTGATGAAATAGATTAAGTGCGATGCTCTGGTATTGCAAAAAAGTTATGCTTTTAGCTCTAAACGAATCTGCTCTCACGCCGCTACCCTATTGGACCGAAGTCGTTTAGAGTAGTAACAATGCCGACTTTACGAGTACTGTGAGCTTTGAAAATAAAGAAACATTTTTGCCAATATTCCATAGGAATATATTTACTACGCTTATATGTATGTATGTTATTATTATACAGTAATCCTTGATTTACGTCATTATTAATCCCTTAAAATGGCGATGTTTGATGAATGACTTTATTAAACTGAGATAAATAAAATTTTACATCTATCATATGGGCGATTCCACGTAAACTGACCCCATCACGCATAAAAAAATAAATCAGATTTTTGCAAGAAAATTACCATAAGGGACATCACGAACAATTGAATTTTAGAAATTCATGATGAGCTGATGAAATTAAGGAATACATAGTTTTTTTCCTACCTATGAGTTTCTATAGGTTATTATAAAATTGTTGGATGCACTACTTTTACTAATGAACTGACATGAACTATTGTTCGACATATTTTTTATTTTTTGACATTTGTCTTTTGACAACAGAAAGTATGCATCATTAAGTCTAAACTCGTAACTTTTGGAAAATTACCCGATACGAAAAACATATAAAAAGTAAATTTAATACATTTTATGTAGATATGCATATATCATCTTTTGTGTAAGTTAGGTCAAGGTAAAAAAGTAAATCAAAATGTTTCAGTAGCATTGCAATATTTACGCTAGAATTTGTAAGATTTGTCACACCCGTTACGCAAAGACCGTAAATTATTTTTATTTTATTTATTTCAAGTATGAAATTAAAAAATAGAAATTTCGGTATAAATTGAAAAAATAAATAGATGATATGGGGCAATCATTAAGAGCACGATGTTTGCGGCAGTGAAGGTCATTTTAAGGTAATTTTTCTTGCTGTTACGCCCTTTTTCGTTTCTGATGACGATATGTATATTTCTCAAATGGGGTTAACGAATATCAATATATTTTAGAAAGTAGGTGGAAAACTAAAAAAATCAAGAATGTCCGTCCTAAACTTTATTTTGAAAAGAGACCTGCTTATAATATTCTAACAGGACGCTGTGGTATTATAATTTAGAAATTAATTCTTTGTAGAAAATGAAAAATAGCATTGTCATAAACATTGATGCAAATAGAAAGAGTTTTTTAAGATGTCACAACTTATTTTTGGGAACGAATTTTGTATATGTAAGTTTTTACTCTAAATGATAAAGAAGTCGGCAATATGAATATAATTTAGTGAATAAAACGACCTCGATTTTGTTTTTCGCAGAAAAAAAACAAGTTTAATAGATCCTCCAGATTGAGACAAAATCACAACTGTTACAATGGCATGTCACACCCGTTACAGATTAATATATTTACTACAAATGGAATAACAATTTAAATTATTTGGAATGAAGTCTACCATATACAAAAAACTCTCGAGCTACCAACAAAAATTGTAAAGTACGAACTAAAAAAAAGCGGCTGATCAAGGTTTTATCAAAACCTAAGGTCCCACCCGTTACGGCGATATATCAACCATATTTTTTATTAAAAATATTATTTGATTTCCTTCCATATCAGTACGTAACACTTAAGTATATCTACATAAACCACTCTTTGCGAATTGTTGTTATAAATTATATAGATCAAAATCAGGAAAGTATTCAGTAACAATGTCACACCCGTTCCGTTGGAATCACCCATATGCTGAAGTGTTATTTTTTCTAATTGTTCATATTTCAAAAACTAAAAACTTTCTTTAAGGAAGATATCACGCCTGACAACTCATCCATAGAAAAACATCTTCCTTTAGATCTTTTATTCGTTGACCACCGTGTTCTCCGAAAACTTTTCTGTAGAAAAGAGACGTCTAACCAACAATAAAAAATGATAGTAATACAATTAATGACGACCCGTTTTTGAATTAAGTAGGCGATCTCAATTTACATATTTTTAAAGAAATTTTCCTTGGCTTCATTAACTTCGATATTTTAAGTAATATATCAAAATTTTTAAGGATTTACTACATTTAAAAAAAAAACAATGATGTAGACATGTTATAGTTATAATGCCGGATCGGAATTAATTGTAAGTATGCGAAATTTGAAATAAAAATTGTCATGGAAATTAATTTTACGACTGTTACCATTATTTTAAAGAATACTTCTTAAATTAATTCTATGAGTCTATTATTGTTGTGAAATCGTAGAAGCGGAGGGATAAGTTTCTGATAATAGTGAGTAAATCTGTTCTTTGTTTATATTTGGGGATATTCAATAAACAAAACAAGCTTTCATTTGAAATGCGGACAACCGCGATATTATTTTTCTGACCCGTCCTAATGTACATGGTTTAATTATAACATGTAATTGATTTAAGGACGTTTCATGTCTTTAATTGAGGTACAAGATATAGTTGTTTTAAAGACGTCATGTGTCTTTAATTGAAATACAAGATGTAACTCAATCAAAGTTGTTTAACATCCATAAGTGAAGTACAATATGTAATTGATTTAAAAATATTGCATATCTTTAACTGAAGTGAAAGATGTATTTTTTTAATGCCTATTGCTTTTGGCGCGAAATCAAAGCCAAAATCATAAAAGTTAGGATATCCTCATTGATTTCCAGTTCGCGTTTTTTTTTTAGTGTAGACAGGACGTTGATCGAATAAATGTATTTTTAGTAGTTTTTCTAAAGACGTAAATATAAACAAAGTTAATTGAGGCGATGTAAGTCGAGGGATTGCTGTAGTATTTCTACTACATTTGACCAACGAATATTACCTCTTTTACTAGTACTTTTACTGCTCTTGTAATTTATTACAATTTAAAACATAATCACAATATTCATTCCTATGCTGAGTTTACTCTTTCAACAACACAACACCATTACCAAAAATTATTTATTGCTGACAGTTTTATGTTCCAAAAGCAGTTCATCCGCACCCTGCAATATCTGTGTGTATTTAAGAAGGTTTTTTTTCTCGATTTATATAATTTATACGATAATTTTGAATAGTCAGATTGCTTCTGACTAGAATTTTAAATTAGAATTTTACTTAACATACTTTACAATATAAAATACTGAGCATGTTTTGGTGTATTTTTTTTGAGGCAAAGAACTTCAAGTTGGCAATACTGTTCTCTGTAACCGCCGGGTTGACAGTTCGCAGTTGTTTTGGCATTTATTTTGCTTTGATAATATCATGAATAAAGGGTACAAGGCAAATCGACAAATATTCAACCCGATCCCTTCGATTTCGGGAAATTATTAATATTCTTCGGCAAAAGAATTTTTTAAACTTTTCTTCAGTCAACAATGTCTTTAATACAATGATATATTATTTAAGAATTAACAAAAATAGTTTAGAGGAAAAAAATTATACTTTTCTTTGAATCATAGATATTCTATGTTTTCATTTGCGCTATATGCTATTCTATATACAACCCTTTCCAATGAACTTAATATTTCACTGAAAAATATACAAAAATGAAAATTAACAAGTAAGAAAGTTCAGTCGTGGAAACTGACCTAAGAATCCTCTCACCTCCAGTCCCAAAAAAGATTCGTAAATATATTTATTTATTTGTTGTTTTAATGATATTATTAGCAATTTCAATTGCACTTAATAACTTTAAGGGGTGTAACGTTTATAAACGTTTTTGGCATTATTTTTAATTTTTTTCTGAATAGGGAACCTTTCAAGAATATTGTGTGAAAATTTGAGGTGAATCGGAGCAAAACGAACGAAGATACAGCAGTCTAAGCAACCGTACCTCAAATGTGACTCAGTACATCAAAAAAAACTTTTAAGCGTTTTCCCACAACCCATGTTTTCAAAGATGGTGCCCCTCATAACTCAAAAACTACTGAACCGACCCTTTTGAATTTTTAACACTATTTCTTTACATAATTTACGAGGTAACGCTGTCATTTTTTTATAAAATTTGTTAATTTTTTTTATTTAACAATAACCAATTAACCGATTTTTTCTCCCAAAAATAGCATTTTTCACTTCAAAGAGTTCTTAAAAATTGAAAAATTTTAATTTCGAAAAAAAAACTTGGCAGCGTTACCTGGCTTTAACGGTTATCTAGATAAATAAATTTATTTTTTTAATATCAGATGATCCGGTTATGAGGGCATGATAGAGTTATGAGGCCACCGCAATTCAAATTTTTTTCGAGACGCTTCCGCATAAATGCTGTCGTTGTCGTTACACTTTTCACCCGTATTCTTCAATACTTTTTTATGAAAATTATACGCAATAAACTTTGCTAGTTGAACTTTAATGTACCATTGGTTTCAAAAAAAAATATTATCCGTTTCGTCACAAAAAATCACAAAAATTTACCTTTTTTGCACGAATTAACGTTACTTAGTTATAAGATAATCAATTTTTCACTAAATTGTAGCCCTTTGTGAGGGAGGTACTACATAGAAGAAGTGGATCAATATGACCCATCTTCGAACTTAACCTGAAATAGAAAAAATATTATCACATACCAAATTGAAAGTCAATCCGTTACTCCTTTCGAGAGTTATCGTTCGCTCTAGACAGACAGACGGACGGACCGACATTGATTTCCGCCAAACATACTTAAGGTTTAAGGTCACTATTTCGATGTTTTACACTTTTCACCCGTAGCTAATGATTTACTCGTATACCCTCCTCCCAGTAAGGTGAGAGGATACAAATTCAAGTCTTGTGCAAATTTTTAAACACATAAATGTGTCTCATATCGGAAATCATATTTCAACAATTTGCGAATAATTCGAAATACTTGGGTTTGGGGTTTCCAGAACGAATGCAAGCGGAAGGTCTCACTCTGGTCGGATTTAAGTTAAGTTAAGAAGTTTGCTTCATTAAAAGCTAACCATGTGCTATGCTGCTGTTGTTGTTGCAGCTGGTAAATATTCTTCTTTGAGTTCGGCATATTAAAATGTAATAATTTGTAATTACTGAACTTTTCAGGCGGTAATTAGGATTTGATTGGAAAAAGTTTTCTTTTGGTTGTTTAATTTTGAACAAAACGAATGCAGTATATGGACTCATGTTGCCGCATTGTAGAATGAACACGTTTCTTTCATTATTATTGGATTATTTCATTGCCTTGTGGCATAAGGTTGAAGAATTAAAATTTTATTATAATAAACAGTCAACAAAAAGAGTATAGTAGCACAAGTCACATTATTTAGAAAGAGTTATTTTTGGGATTGTAATAAAATTTGAGTAGAATGACATATGAACTGGGGGATATGGTTACTTGGTCAACATTTGAAGTTTGTGAATAATTGTTTGTGAGTCTTTAAATTGTTACCAATTTCGTCAATCAGTTTTCGGAACAGCAAGGGTTTTTGTAAACCTAAATATAATTTTTCCAAATTTCAAAACCATTTAAAACATTTATTGGAATAGCCTTACAACCATTCAGAAACAAAAAAGTTTTGGACCAAGCAAAAATTAAAAATGACAGATCTTGCCGTTATTAGTATTATTGATAATAAAATAGCTTGGTTTCGATGAGGGGCATCTAAGATTCTGGTATCACTAAGGCCACCCAACATAAAACCTACATACGAGGGGGGCCCAAAATTAGGCGATCTGACATATACGAGAAGATGACGGTAGTAATATGAAAAACATATAAAAACATATGTTTAAATTGCAAGGTGCTAAAGTGTTTATTTTTTTTTTATTTGATCACTCAAAAGTAAACTATTTCAGTGAATTTGTAAACATGGAAAAAATTTGTCACTGATATGTAATACAATACTTTCATTCGAAAGGTCTCAGTCAAACCAATAGCAAAACCCAGCTATATTCTACTTTGGGGGAGTATTGGGTGGCAGAGTTTAAACGGGGTCGTACCAGCTGCCACTGTAGAGGTCGACCAATTAAGAGTCCACGCCAGACATTGTTAAAAAAAATTAGAAATGATAGGCATTTGAAAAAGCGCTATACATCGCATATTAACGGAAAATTTTATGATGAGGGAGCTGTGCGCCAGATGGGTGCCGCGTTTGCTCACAAACAAGACAATGCCCCAGTTCACACATCCACTATTGCGATGACCAAAATCAATGAATTAAAGTTCGAATTGCTTCAGCACGAACCTTATTCGCCAGATTTAGCTCCCTCGGATTATTTTTGTTTTCCCAAACTTGAAAAATGGCTAGGAGGCTATTTGGGTATTTTCAAGAGCTAGACAGTTGTTACTATAACCAGGGTATCGAAGCTATTAAAAGTCGCTGAAAAAAGTTTATCGAGCTACAAGTAGATTATGTTGAGAAATAAAGAACAAAAATTTTATGTGTTTTCTTTGTTAGGACGATTAATTTGGGGACGGCTATCGTATATCACCCCGAGGTGGCATATAAGAGCTATAGAAGCTGCATTTTAAAATTGGAAATTTGGCAGGGTAGAATTTCATGACCCAAGAATAAACAGTGTCGATTTTGGAAAATCATTTCTCATCAGATTTACTTCACATTTGGTACACACAGAAAACAGTTTGGTTGCCTCTTCATAGGTATATAATTCCCATATGGGAACAGGTGATGATCGCCACAACTATAAGCTCACACTGTGTCATGTATAAGTCCCTCTGATGATATCCCCGCACAGGATTGAAATACGTGTAAGGGTATGTGTTTACATGGCTTTCAAAGCGCAGTTTCTTATCTTTTCCAATACACCACAAAAACCTCTCTTTCGAAAGGAAGAGTTGATCGAAAAAGCTGAACAATTTGAATGTGAAAACATTCAATAAATCTAATAAAACGAATTTTGGTAGTTCTGTCTACTATCATGCGATTCCATTAGGGCAACCAACATTTTGGTTGTGGTATACTACTTCTGCTTCCACGTTGACAACAATCATATTTGGTTGCACCAACTACGAACATGGTAGCTGAAATTATTTATAGTATGTTGACACAACCAACTGTTTTTAAAAATTGGTTGTTCTGACAATTTGTCAGTCATAAAGCGTTTTCCAGCAAGAGGTGTTATTTTGGTATTCAAAGAAAAATGACATTTTTTGAGATAAATGATCGGATGTTTATTTCATAACAAAGTGGAAGATATGCCGTTAATTATGAAAAACAACATCAGCCAAATGGCCACCACGACCACGCTTACAGGACCATATCCTTTTCATGAAATTTTCCATAACCAAATCGCAAAGTAGCAGCCCTATGTCCTCGATAGCCTCACGAATTCTATAGACCTTATCTTTCACGTGGACCCAAAGGAAGAAGTCGCAAGGTGCTACATCACAAGATCTCGGTGGCCAACCTCTTCGAGAGATAACACGCTCCGGAAACTTTCCCGTAACAGTGCAATGGTTTCGTTACTTGTGTGGCACGTAATCTTGTTGAAAGTAAACGTTGTCCAGATCAATACCACCCAACTCCGACCATAAAAAATCATTCATCATCTCTCGATAGCGCAATCCATTCACCGTAACTATTGATCCGACCTCATTTTCGAAAAAGTAAGGTCCAATGACCCCGTCGGACCATAAACAGCACCAAACATTCACACTTTGAGGATGGAGAGGCTTCTCAACAATAACTCTTGGGTTTTCGAGGCCCAGATGCGACAACTTTGCTTGTTGACGTAGCCACCAAGGTGGGAATGGGCTTCATCAGTCAAGATGATTTTCGAATTTTAATAATTTCAGTGCGTTGTTGAATCGTGTATCGTTCCATTTTTAGTAATGTCGTAGTTTCTACTTGTCAAATGTCAAAGAATAAAAGCTTTAAAGCTGACATTTACCGAAATACCGGGTGATTCAAAATAACACCTCTTGTTGGAAAACCCTGAATATTTACTAGCGGCAATGATCTAAAAAACACTTTTCATTAATTTTTATTTTATTTATTGAACATAAAAATAACAAAATTAAAAATCCCATATTACAAATTGCTCACTATTATGAGATGTGGAAACATTTGACACAAGTTTTAGTACACAAGAGTACAATGCATAACAAATCTTTTATTTTAAATTTCATGATTGTTGCCTTTATTTTTTATTTATGTAAAAAAATTTGGAAAACATATTCAGCATTCCACAAATTATTATCCGCACGAAATTATATTTAATTACATATACGTACCGTTCTTGAACAAAATGTCGAAGATTTATTTATGTCGAATAATTTTATTTTTTGTTTGTCATGTATCAATAAAAGAACAGCAAACTAGCTTGCGGTTGTATTTCCCAAAATATATTTAATTATTCTATATTTAGGAAATTATTTGGAATAACCAAAAAAAAAAACGATTATTTTCTAATATTTTTTCTGTTATAGTAACCAATTATCGTTGCAATAATAATCTTTGGTCTATTGATACAAATTCCGTTGTCAGGAATAAAACATTCGTTGTTACTAATAAATATCGATCGTATGGTACTATGATGGAAATTTAAAAGTAATTACCACATCTAACCGAGTGTCAATGAAAAAAGCTATCTTTAATCGATTGATACAACCATCGATTTAGTTGCAAGCATTTTCATTCGATCGTATCCATGTTATTTTTGTTGTTTTAACTATTTATCTATAAATACATCCGGAACGCGGTGTATGCAATAGACTTTTTGTTGCTAGTACTATTTTTTTATTGTTACTATCGAATTCCAACCAATTATTTTCCTGGGTGTAGATAAAAGATTCTTTAGACAAAAATAAACACTGCCAAATTAGAAGAAAATCATTTCATATTTAGAGAAATTTTCAGTATAAGGAGTTTTTCGGTTTAACGAACTGATTTCACATCACTTATATACCCGTATCATTCGTTATACCGATTTTCGACTGTACTTATGTTTAAAGAGAAGGATGTGTTGTTTCGCATGTTTTCTGTCAATCAAAAAACGGGGTTGTTTAAACTTTGCGGTTGATTGCTTGCTTTCGTGCTAATAATTCTGACTAAGCAGGTCTCCTTAAAAAGGAGCTTAATTTAGCCAGAAAATCCTTTCAGCAAATTTCAAAGCTCATTAAAACAAAACATGAGATTTTAAGGAGCAAATTAAGCACATCCTTTTCTGTGCCATGGGTTTAATATTCAATCTATTTCCCAGAAATCGTCGAATGAAATCTCCAGCAGCACAACTCGTATGTGCATAGTAGAATAAACAAAACCTACCAATTTTCTGGCAAAACAAAGTCAATGAACTCAGAAATCAGAAATTTCCATCATCTCGAGTTTGTGAACCCGAAATGCTACACTCTCTTGAAAAAGAGTTCTGGATTTTCTTTCTCATTATTTTGTATTGGTGTTTATTGTGTGCTTTCAGCTTCTTTTCATATAATTTTTCATTTCTTGGTATCTGGTGTGATAATGCAATGGGAAATCAAAACCAAGCAACAAAACAAAAAATTGAGTTGAAGCAAAAAAAAACGAAAACAAATCACAAACATATACTTTTATCAAGATGACTTGTGAAAATGTACTCTGAAAAGTGTCGATTTTTTCTCGTGGAGTGGGAGTTTGCCAAAGACGCATTCATCTATCTCGTCACGATATACAATGATGAACTTGTTCGAGTTTTTCCATATGGCTCACACTCACAAAGAACAACTCCCCATGCCCCCTTCACATACAAGCAAAAAAAATTAACAAATTTTTTGTAAAGACGAAACCTTATAATCACTTCATATTCGTATAAGCCCAGCACGGCCCACAAAAAATAAACACAGTGGGTAAAAAAAGCGTGGAGGGGGAGGTGAAACCAAACCCACCGTAACAGTTGCCCTGTTTTATGTAATTTAGACTCTTTTGGGTTGTTGGGTTAACGTGTAAACAAAACTGCTCATTAGGAAATGAAAAACAGTTTTTTCTGTTTTGGGCTTCTCAACTCAATTTGGAATTTCCCCTATTCCGGGTAAATATAAACAGAGAAAAACTAAAAACACAACCGAAACAGAACAAACATTAGAACCGAAATAACAATTTTTTTATCTGGAAACCTAAACCGGAGGAAATCAAAATGATAACACACAATCTAAGGAACTCGGGAAGAGCTAAAAGAATGTGTTGAAATAAATTAAGCATTCGTGTGGACAAGACACATGTAAACCTTAGTTTCGTTGATTAGATGACAGACATGGTTGGTTGGTATCATTTTGAAAACGTCTGACAGTGATTTGTTTAGAATGGATGGATTGGCGGAAAAGTGAACAGCTCAGAAGTTAACATGATTACGGCTAAATATTCCAGATTTCTGGAGGCGACTGATGGTTCGTATTATGTATAACGTGGTAATAACGCCCATTCTTCTCTGGACGGAAAGTACTGCAAATCATGTAACTGCACAAATTGGCAGGTATTTGTGTACCCCGGTATTAAAGTTATAAGCAGTTAACTTTTTGTACACAATGGCCACTTTTCGGTGGGAGATACCAAAAGGGGCGGGGATACTTCGCACATTTTTCTCAAGGTGATAACGACAGCTTAACTATTACTATATGTAAAATTACAGAGGATTTGGAGAATCCATAATTCACTAAATTTGTAACCCCTTGTGAGGGAGGTAGTAGAATGAGTGGGCATAGAAGAGATATTATCACATACCAAATTTGAAGTCAATTAGTTAATGTTTTAATATAGTTCACATGTAGGGACCACACATGTGCATCATGTTGTAAAAAATGTTAACTGCTTAAAAATTTAATACCAGTGCATATAACTAGTTGACATTTTGTACCGTGTAATGCTTTTATAGTCCCAGCAATGCGGTAAATTGGGCATTATTGCCACGCCTCTTTTGGCACCTCCCTCACAAAATTACCAATCATAACAAAATTGAATGGCTCATAACGTTAACACCTGTGCTCATCGATCCATGTTTTGATATAGCACCCATATAAAGCTCCCCACCGATATCATTTCTTGACGCTCTAGAGAACACAATTTTCAATCTGGATCTGGTTGAAATTTAATCATGTATATTTTATATTGCTCTTAATCGGCCATAAAAACAGGGCACATCACTCTATGTTTTGATGCTGCCACCATGAAAAATCCCTTCCGATTTGACTTCTTGACCATCTAGGGAACGCATTTGTATACCCTGACCTTACAGAGTAGGGTATATATCATTTGCTACGAGCCAAAAGTGTAACACATCGAAGCAGTGACCTAAGACCCAAAGTATTTTTGGTGGAAATTTATTGTGGGTCATTTTAAGTCATGTCTGTTTGTCTATCTGCTGGAGCGCACGCTAACTTTCGAAAGGAGTTAAGAGAACAAAATAACTTCCAATTTGGTATGCGGTAAAATTGTGCTCTATTTCTGGCTAAGTTCAAAGACGGGCCATATTGATCCACTCCTTCTAGTACCTACTCCATACTTGTTTAACCGATCATTTAGTATCATACAGTCGGCCCACCCGACATTAGTCTTTCCTTAATGGTTTATTTTATTTTATCATATTTAACTAATTCCTACTCATTTCTTCAAAATGAAATACTTAACCGGCGCTGCATTGGACATACGCTGGGCAAACCAACTGGTGACAGAGCTAAAGCAGCCATTGATGTGACACCACTGGGCAGGACCCATAGAAGAGGTCGTCCATTGCACACATGGAGACGCCAACTTGAGTGTGAAGCATCGCAAACCGGTCTAAGCAGAAGAGCAATAAAACATGTATCATCAAACAGAATTGAATGGAATGAACTTGTAGTGGCCGTTTGTTCCTCACCAAAGGACATAATAATAATTGATTTTTCGGAGAAGTATTATTTTGCATTTTTTGTCACGCATTAATTATGTTTTTAGTTGTTCAACAGAGTTCCTTTTAAATGGAAGATAATATTAACAATATACTGGTATATAATGAAACTAAAAAAAAGAACCAAAATTATATAGATACTCGACTACAAACAATTATGTCCTTGACACATTTGACA